>JAYJMB010041469.1:3493-32176 GCA_036873735.1 Pouteria campechiana
TAAATTCTATATTTAAAATTTGCTTAATTACATATTAAACTTTTAAGTTTGTCTAATTATTCATTGTACTTTTTTTTCTTAATTATAAATTATATTTTCTGTTTTTTAATTTTATATTTAAAAAAAAAATTCAACCAATCAATCTTCAATGGATTTATTTTTTTAAGTTGATTACTCAAAAGGTCTAATTTACAAGTTAGAAAACTAAACAGCTTAATTATAAATTAAGCGAACTTAGCCCATATTATCAAAAGATGGCCCACTGGTCCCCGTGAAAAATAAATTCTCCATTTTTCCAATGGCGCCGGCCGAAAACCCTAGGCCTTGGCTTATTTGTTTCGCCCGCCGCCTCTCCCGGCTCCGAGGGCCGAATCGAAGAAGCTCATGGTCTCAGTGGCGTCCACGAAAACCACCATGAAATCATCCGTAATTACCTTCGAGCCGCGGCAAGTAATGCTCGAGAAGAAGACGGTGAAGAAGCAGGAGGGAAAGGACAATGTCGTCCTCCTCCTTAAATCAATAGCTTCCTATCTTCATAGCAAGGGGTTTTCCAATACCCTTTCTGCTTTTCAATCCGAAGCCCCGCACGAGGTACGCTGCCATGGAAACTCTGAGCACTTGTGAACGTAGAGTTTTGGACTAGGTGCAAACGTGGGCTTTAAAATTTGGTTACTGGGGCCATGGTTTCGTGATCCAGACCGTGGAGGTGTTGATGAATGGGGGTATGCAGCCTACCAATGCTACTGATGGCTTGACTGTGTGAAAAATTGCAGTTTGTATGTTTGGTGATCCAAACCATTAAAATGTATGGTCCTGCCATGAACTGGTGCTTGCTGTTTAGAAGATGAAAAATATAAACTTTTACATGGCTTAATTCTGCTGGTATTTGGGGGATTTTGTGAGGCACGGTATAAGTCTTCGTCCAAGTTGAGGTGCAAGATATGCATGATTTGGAATAATGAGTCGGTGGGACCCAGATTTATATAAATGAGAAATTCAAACTATTTGTAAAGAAAATCTTCTCCCAAGTGTTATATGACACCTCTCCCTAGATAATGGTCACTAGTTTGTGACTCTGTGTCACGTGCAGCTCCCACGTTTGCAGTGATTATTGTTCAGCTTGTGGGCTCTTTTATGCTTATGATGACGCACAATCGAAAATTCACCTTGACTGGATTGTTATAAAATCCTGTTTCTCCATTATAATTCAAATTAGTGGTTGATTTTTTTGGTTGCCCATATAGGCACCAATTTTATTTTAATAAAAGCTAACTTGGGTCTTGTTACAGTAGCAGAACACAATTGAAGTACTAGACCAAACCAACAATGGGGATAGCTCTGCCAAGACTGCATCATAACACCATTTGGGAAATCTGATTGTGCATTCCTATGCAAATTTTTAAGGCAATGTCACAATCTTGATGATGTGGTTTGGTGTACATCCACCACACCTACAGTTAGTTAGCCATTGGTTAAACTGGTGCTAAATACATGCTGCTCTGATTCAGTTGCTTGGTTACCATGTGGCGGCATGGAGCTTCATGTGTCCTGAAGAGTTAAAGAACAAAGTGGCAAAAAAATGCACTTGATCTTGTTAATTTTTATGAACATGGGACTAATTTCTGTGCTGAAATGGCTTCCAAATGGATTTGTTTTTCCACGAGAGATACATACATACATATATACATATATGCATAAACATACTTGTTTTGCTTTTATGAAAATAATGTTCATGGATTCCCTTTTTTCCTGCTCTGCTTTTTTCTTGGAATCCTTGTCTTGTTGGTGGAACTGTCTTCCTTATCCATAGCTGGTTTGTTGAGCTTGGTGCAGATTGATGGTTGGAAGGCACACTTCATTGACCTAGAGGACATATTTCGGAAATACTTGGAGACAAGGTAGCCACGAATGTTCATGGAGGCACCAACTATGATTGCACATATGATTTGCATACCTCCATTTTTGTTTTTTTGCTGAAACCAGGACACATTCTTTACTGCTTTCAGTCAAACTGGATAATGCACATGGAATCAATTTCAATGGGCCCTACACTGAAATGATCACAGTAGCCATCTTCTAAGAAATAATGGGCACAGGGACCCAAGTTTTGTAACCACATGTACTCACTTACATGTGTACTTTCACTGAAACTTCTTGTGCATCATGAGGCTGCCGCTGGACTTTGTAAATGAACTGGCTGGTGATATATCTGGTGGGCATATTTGTGGGACCATATGCAAAAGTGGCTTTATCAAATGGCTTCACAATTTATAATTTGGTTTACAAACCCTACATATTGGTTCATGATTGTCTTGCTTATTATGCATTTGTGATGGCTCAGAAAACCTACAATAATAAAATCTACATGTAATGGCAAAATCTTCTAACTCAAATATTAGTGCAGCAAATCCACTTCCATACGTAATTCAAAAGTGCTAATGGTTGCAAGATTTTCTCTAATCTTTTGTGTATTGCCTTGATTTGGCAGTGAGTATCAAGTAGAGCAAAATGTCAAGGACAGCAAAGATCAAGGTATAAACTAATATTATGTTCTAGTGTATGCTGCCATTTTACAGTTCCAGCATTTTCAATTCCATCTTATCTTTTTCTTTTTCTTTTTTGGCTGAAAAAGCTACAGATCTATTAGAACCGATTCATGCACATTAGCAAAGATAGGATATAGAGGTTGATGAAGCACAGTGTTGGCCATGTGGCTGTCGGTGACTTAAACTGTTGACCTGATAGGGCCTGCCATGTATGTGGATACTTAAAAAAAAAAAAAAAAATCTTTTCATTTCAGAGTGTTGAATCTGGTTGAGGATATCATCCTCCCTTATTCATAATAATTTTGCCTGGTCTATGGTGATTCACTTCAGTGGAATGGGAACTGAGATGATGGACTTGGAATGAGTTGCAGGAATTGCTCTGGTCTCTGTCTCCCAGAAAGCCATGCTCTTGCAATTCTTTTTTGAACCATTGTTCAGCTATTGATCTCCCAGAAAGCCATGCTCTTGCAATTCTTTTTTGAACAATTGTTCAGCTATTGATCTCCCAGAAAGCCATGCTCTTGCAATTCTTTTTTGAACCATTGTTCAGCTATTGATCTCCCAGAAATCCATGCTCTTGCAATTCTTTTTTGAACCATTGTTCAGCTATTGATCTCACAGCATCTCGTTTGCGCATGGACGCTGCTATGTCCTTTGATTGGCATTTGGATCGTTTGAATAATTTTTGAGTATCCAGTCTAGAAAAGAACGTACAGACATGTGCTCTTATGAATGGAAAATGGTGGATGGAATCATGTTATTAGCAACCTGTTTGTCGCTGACAAGTAGGAGTTTCAATGCCCTTGAATTCCATTTTATTTTTAATTATGTCACTATAGCTGATGTATACATTTGATTGCAGATTCACAAAAAGAGGAGGATAACCTAGATGCCATGCAACCTGTTTTTAAGAAAAAGAAAAAGAAGAGAAAAGGCAGTGAAGTTGACATAGAAGATGGGAATGGGTTGCCCAAACATCTAGGAGATGAGGTATATGTTGACTCTGACAAGAAGAAAAGCAAGGATGGCTTTGAGAAGTTAGTAACTGAAACTGATAATGGCAATCTCTTGGTCCCCCAACATGGAAAAGCCAAAGAGAAGAAGAAGAAACAGAAACTGGGCTCTGATTCGTTCACTGAAAGTTTTCAACAAGTTGAGCTTGAGAAGAATCAGAATTTACAAGACGAAAAGGGCTGTGATGATCAATCAGGAAAGTCACATAAAAAATCTAAAGATAAGAAAAACAAAAACAAGTCAAACTCTGAATGTTGCAATCTGAATACTGAGCAGAGCAAGTCAGGAACATTGGAAGAGGCAACTGAAGTGATTCAGTCAGATGATATGCATGCAAAACCTAAAGACAAGAAAAAAAGGAAACACAAATCAGTTTTTATGGATAGTGAGCATCCAGATGAATCTTCTCTGATTGATTCCAAGGAAGAAACTTCAGTGCCAGAAGAGAACACAGCTGTTGATGAAAAGAAAGGCTCTAAGAAGAGAAAGAGGTCAGGGTCTGAAGAAGGACAGCCTCAGGCTGGTGAGAAAACTGTTAGAAAGGAGTCAAAGATAACCAAGACTGAAGGTTTGGAAGAGAAGTTGCAACAAAAGCAGCTTGCCAAATATGGTTTGGATGTGGAAAATGGAGATCTTGATACAGTCAAGAAAAGAAAAGTAGAAACAAGGGATGAAGGTCTGAAAATTTCTCAAAAACCATCTCCCGATGAGACAATTGATGGTCCAAGGGATGTCAAAGAGAGGGCTGGTGGATTAAAAAATGAGCAAATGGAAGTGAATGGCCATGTTGATGGATTATTCAGGAAGGAAGATAGAGAAGGGATTCCCACACCCAAATCAAAAAGCCAAAAAAGCAACGATTCAGCTGAGGTATGTGGAAGATGATTCTATCTTGCATATTTTTTTCTCACCTGTAGTCTGACTTGGCTCCATCTTGTATGTGCCAG
The DNA here is from genome assembly GCA_036873735.1 of Pouteria campechiana. NCBI lineage: Eukaryota > Viridiplantae > Streptophyta > Magnoliopsida > Ericales > Sapotaceae > Pouteria > Pouteria campechiana. The sequence continues at coordinate 8,001 of JAYJMB010041469.1, forward strand.
AGCCTAGCTGTTGGTTGTGGCCAATTTGATGTGAGCATCATCCTGGTTTTCCCACAGCCTGAAAATTAAGTGTGAACACAGAAGATCTGTACAAAGATTTGGATGTTTAAAAATTGCAGGACATTATGTGGTTGACTGGATGATTGGTCTGGCATTAGTTCGGTCTTGGCTTTTTGTGCAAGTAGCCAATGGAATGTTATTTGCTAGTTTGTTGCACAAAAGGACTCATCTTCATATCTGTCCTCATAGCAATTCAATCAATTATTATTACCACACAGAAGTCAAATTATTTTTTAAAATACGAAAACTTGAGATATCAGAGAGGGATGGAAGGACCTAACCTTGTATTTCATGTGTCCGTTATGAAAAGGTTATTTGATGAGTTAATCTGATACTTTCGAGTTAAATCCTTGAAAAAATCCCTGTGATGTGATAAAGCCTGATGAGAAACTAGCAGTGAATATGGTGGTTACAAAACATGAAGAGAACCTATCCATGCTTTGGAAAACTGAAGGAAAACTTTAGGCGACTTTTCTGTATTTTCCGTGAAGCAGAAAGCTGAAGCAAACTGCAATTTTGGTTGTCAACGAGGGGACATGCCCATTTCAAGCTGTTTGCATGTATAAGTAGTTAGGGGGTGGGAGTTTGAGCCCAAAATGCGCTTTGAAGTAAGATTTACTCTTCAATATCATGTAAAAAATTTGTAGCGTTTGAATAGCCAAGCAAAGCTAAAGCCCATTTGCTTCTCTGATCTTTATATTGTGGTTTTCTCCAGATGTAAAAAAGACCTATTAATGTGGCTGTTTTGTATATTCAGCCCAAGACAGTGAATGCATTTCGAAGGGTGAAAGTTGAGGAGGTGAAATTCTTAGATGACAGGCTTCAAAATAATTCTTACTGGGCAAAGGTAGGTTTTCCCTTTCTATCTTTTTCAGAGTCAGCGATCCTAAAGTTTGCTTGTTCCAACACAAGGTTGATTTCATAATTTAAGTGGTTGCTGAGAGGATCCACTTAATGCAGGCACTATTCCTGACTGACACTCTTATGGGTGGAATGCTGTTTTATGATGTAGTCGACATCATTTTTTCTACTTGATTGCTTTTAAAATTTGTATTGCTCCAATTTTTTTGTTATCATAATTTGCTAATTACTTTAATTCACTACAAACTTATTCCTTTGTTTTTTGATCAGGATGGCGCCAATATCGGCTATGGTGCAAAGGCACAGGAAGTTCTTGGGCAAGTTAAGGGAAGGTAGTTTTACAAATTTACAACTGGAGAAACTTTTGCCACCACTTCTATCACCAAAAGATTTCTGAAATAAGCTGGAACAAGTTTTAGATGATGATTATGATTCATTGTTACATCACATATATATTGGTCTTATCATTTTGTTGGACTGGCAAAAATTGGACCATTTTTAATTATTAATACAGCTTCACAATTTAACACCAGCAACTTGTTACATTTTTAGAACTGCCATTTCATTGCACCTGGTTTACCACCTAATCCCTAGAACACAAGACATTTTTTCGAAGCCCTTTTGTTTATGTGGGGTGCTAGACTAATATATCGTTGCTGGTTGTTTCATGCATGATTTCTGCTGCAAATTTAGGGAATTGGACTTTCAAAAGCTATCACACATCATGCCATTTGCCCGGACATGTTTTCCCAATGAATGCAGGCTTTTTTCATATTTATGTTTGCCACCCAAATATTCCTGGGAGTTTTTGGGAGTGTGACTTCTGGGTGGGACCAAATCCATTCCACTCCTTGTGGATCATGCTTGTAGGACAACAAGTACAGACTGATTCATTTAAAAGGCCTGTGCCCCCAAAACAGGGTTCGTTAGGATACAAGAATAAAGAGATTTTTCATTGTGTTGTGGCACATGTTATGACCATGCAGTGAATTGGGGTCTGGCCACCTGTAGGCTTAGGTCTTAGTAAAGGCCATCATGGTTCAGAATGGTAATGGGAGGGGTGGTGGGGGCATGGGAGAGTTGGTAGAAATCTTAAAATTTCTATCGTATTTTTGAAATTTTTTCTTCATTTATTTGTTTTCTTGTTGCTCGGATGAACTGGGTAATGATTCAATGAGAATTATCTTTCTTGCAGGGATTTTCGACATGAGAAAACCAAAAAGAAACGAGGAAGCTACAGAGGAGGGCAGATTGATTTCCAGGCACATTCCGTAAAATTCAATTACTCTGATGATGATCAGTGATGATAAACATTTCACTCCTGGTCTCATTTTTGTCAAGTGAGAGACGTAGATATTCCTGTATTTTTTTAGCTCCCATTTTGTGTTGTAAGCACTTGGGAAATGGATGTCATCCAAATGTTAGTATTGAATTTTGAATTATTTCAAGACAATGGTACTTACTAATTCAACTTTGTGGTATTGGTTTAATCATTCTTAGGTCTGCATGGATGTTCATGTCCATACGGAGTCCAGTTACAACGCAGAGAAGCCCATTTATCCTAGAAACTGCTTGAGGAACCCTTGTTTCTCATCGCTGACCTAGTGACCTCCCAAAATGGAGGAGCCATGATCTGAAGGATTACTTTCAAAATGGACGTCAATTTTATGGACAATTACAGAACGGATATATTTTTCATTTTCTATGAAATGAACATTACAATTTTCTTATATCTACAGAATGGAGCATAGCTGTTCCAAAAATCGTTTCAATTATCGAGTTATCAGCCCAACTAGTGGGCCAAATATTCCTTCTCACTTATGATCACAAGGCCAATGTTTAGCTGGTTATAATCATGCATTTTCCATCTATGCTGAGCGATTTTAATTTATCTATACCTTCCCACGAAATGGACAGTTCATATTGAAACCTATAAATTCGCAAGATGGTTGTAACATATTCCGATTATATTTCTGAAGTCCATTTCCATGTGCGTCACATGGTGGCATAAATTTATATCCACATCCATATTTCCTCTTCATGACCTGACCCACATGCAATCTATTTTCATAATTCTTCATTTAAGCGATCCATGTGCCAATGAACTGTGCTGTAACGGACACATGCCGTGGAGCCCACACAAACGTTATATAAAAGTAATTTTGCCAAAGTTTTTTAGATAGGGGAGTGATTAAAAATATTTTATTGAAAACTCTTCGTTTGGGCTCACTGTAATAATTAAACAAAATCTAATTCGGTTATTATATTTAGCATCATTTTTTTAGATTATACTATCAAAAATTATTACAATTAAAGTCTTGCCTAAGCCGTGCCATTTACAAAAAAAATAAAATTATATATAAAATATGGAAGTCTCTTGGATCCATTCACTTGAATATTAGAATGTTATAATACTTTATAAAATCATTCATCTATATAGATATAGATATTTAATTAATAGCTTTAAATTTGTGTAGTAATTAGATACTTTTAGTGCATTGATATCCAACCTTAAATAATTATGATTCAAATAAATCTTTGATTTGGATAAATTTTGGATTCCTAACTAAATAAATCATTCTAAATGTAAATATTGGATTGGATTTCATATAATTATTAGTGGGCTGAAATGAAAAGATTTCACCAAAATATAAATCACTCCCCTTTTAGGGATATAATCTTACTATTTAAGCCAATTATAAGGTTTTGCTTAGATTAAAACTAATATGTATTTTCATACACTTAATTATAAATATAAAAACCATCTTATTGAAACTTAGATGAATCACAAAAATGAAAAAACTCTTTAAAGATACATAATTCAATACTTTTTCAATACGACTCATCTGAGTTTTTTATGAAAGTAAATCTTGAGAGAATGATTAAGTATATGAAAATAAGCATAAGTTTTGATAGTCGACTTTGATATAATCAAACAACATAATGAGCTTAAGTAGAGTAATTACATAAAACATTTAGGAGAAATTGATGTCATAGCTTGTTTCCATCAATGATACATATTCAACAAGGAGTTAATAGAAAGGGTACTTCTACACCCTTGGCTATCACATGGATATGAAGTTGTTGAGTCCAAAACATGATTCTCAATTTTAAGATAGTTTGACCATGATGATAAATAAATATATAAGTGAGAAAAGAGAATACTAATGATAATATTTCAAAGTGTTATAGATATTAAATGAAATCTACAAGTTTATCAAAATAAATAAGACTTACTCTTATTTAAAGAACAAGTCGTATTAAGAAGTAGTATAAAAGTAGTCTAAATACATTAAAAAACAACTCAAAAGGAAGAGAAATGGAAAAAGTTTAATTTCCACAATAGTTTATATGATGGAGGAAGTCATAGAGGAAACTCTTAAGACTATGGAGGTATGCAAAGTAGTTATTGGAAATAGGTGAGCTTGTTCAAGAAATGGGTATAAGTCAAGCGAGTTTGGGGCAGGTTTTAGTTTGCTTAATCCCAATTCTCACTTTCACAGTCTTTTCTCAACCCTGATCTTAATCTTCACTTTTATAACTTTTTTCCAACTCTAACTCTAACTTTACATGTGTGGGTTGGCTTCAGGTTGAAAGATTATGACAAACTAAATAATGAATGATACACCACAGATAATTAATTTACACAATATCCAAACCATTAAACTTAAACTATCAAACTCGAATAACAAAATATAGTCAAATTATCAAACCCAAATAACAAACTATATCTTTTTTATAAAAAAATATATTTCTAAGATAAATTATTTTCAATCCAAGTCAACAACATAAAAAAATAAAACAAACTTATTAGTGCGCGTGCACACACACAACATGATATTTTAACCCTTTATAATTAACCAAAAGATTCACGCGCTACATACATAATATGATATTTTAGTCTTTTACAATTAACCAAATGATAGACACACATACGCATGCATATAATTAGCTATTTAGGCAGTAAATACTCAAACTATTACTAAAAATGCATATAAAAGAAAGAATTATCAAGAAAAAGAAGCAATTTTATGGTCCTCAACTTTACAGATTTTTAATTTACTATCATCATTACTTCTAAACACTAATTGATTGAGCAGGAACTTGAATTTGCCAAACAAATGCTGTGTAGATTTTAAAGAGGAACCTAGATACAAATATATGCAATCATAAGCAGAAAATCTAGAACTAACCAACTAACTACACACGGAGGACTAAATAACTAAGATATCCATCAAGTCCAACTATAAGGCTGTTTTTGAAAAAATAAAAATGTAAATTATAATGCAACTATGTTAAAAATAGGTAGGCAACTAGAAATCCAACCGTATGGATCTTTATACAGACCAAAAAATAAATGTCAACTCAAATGCAGTTGTATTAGAAATATATGCACAATAGAAGATTCCATCGAAGTTTTCTTTAAAGATAAATTTCTTTCATATAATGTGGAGCAACCCAACCATTATCTAGTGCACTTCCACTGTATTTAATTTTTTAAAATTTAATTCAAAGAATAAGTTTGCAGGGGCATGTTTTTATTTTTATTTTTTATTTTAATGAAGCAAAGCGAGTTTGGGTTGGATCGGATTACTCGACCCTCTTACCTGTCCCTAACCCTAATTAGGTGTGGGTGCAAGTATGAGTTGAATAATGGCTTTCCATCCCTACATCAAATTTAGGTTCGGATTGAACTTACCTTGACTTACACCTCAAGTCAAAGACAAGAGAACAATCCATAGAGTAAATATGGACAATGACAGAAGTCTGCTCAATTCTTTGGAATGACAATCCTTATCTCAATCAATCATACAAGAAACATTTACACTAATAGAGAAAGCGTTTGTTAGATTCTCTAGCAATGGTTATTTTCAATAAAGTAAACGAAGAGTTAATTATAGACATCTTTGAGCTCTATGATGTTGACAGAGGAATCGACTGAAGAAACAAAAGAGATCTGTCATCTCATAAAGGGATTTTCATCCGACTTTCAAAAATTTATATTTAATGACTATATTTCAACAATCAGTCCATTCAAGAAAAAAAAAAAAGACTAGAAAGCTCACAATACACATTTACAAGAAACAAAAGCTTTCTTTAACATTGCTTCCAACTGCTATCACTCCATTGTATTCAAATTATTTGAATCTCAATTCATCCCCTCTTAAGCTACCCATATCTTCGGGGACCACCAAATCACCCTCAGGAAATGCCAAAGCAAGGCGCAAGATCCTCAAATTGCAATCATAGATGCTCAAATTACAATGCTCGGTACTTTTGTCATGCCGCGTTGGACTATTCATAAAACGCCATCCATCAATCCTTTTGCAACAAGCAAGATTCTGTATATCATAGTTTAAGAAAATCCGACCAGTTTGCTTTTTGTGCCAGACAGCCGTGAATTTCAAAATCAAGTCAGGTTAAGACATGCAACATTTACGGGTTAACATCTTTGACAGCCAGAGCATCAAACTTCATTAGCAGCAGGAGTATCAAATAACCCCTCTTTACGGCAGGTTTCATATCCCACGTGCCATGCAAGGTGGAATGATGGAGAGAGATCTGACTTCCCGGCTACGTCGTCTCCAAGTCAAACCGTCCACTTATCTCATGTGAGCCAGCTCTTTCTTCGTATGGAAGTCAGCTGTCCGCAACAGTCAATAAGAAAAGGTCAAGCCTTATTGGCAGCCGTTCGAAACTAACAACCAATCCATCTCCTGCTAACCGTAGGAGAAAAACAGAGGAGAGAGAGGAGAGAGAGAAAAAAGGAAAGAAAACAACGGAGGGGAAGCAGAGAGGGGTAAGAAAGAAGTGAGGAACGGAGAAACAAGGAAGAAAGAGGAAAGGGAGAGACGGGGAAGAGAGAGAGGTTCTTTCTTTCTTTCTCTTCCTCCTGTTTCTTTTTTCCCCCAAACTGTTTCCCATTAAAACTATACTCGTATATTGATTTTGATTCTCTATTACTTCATTCGTTTTCGAGAGAAGTCATGAGCAAGGGCCGTGCGCATTCTTCTCCTGAGTTGCTTTCATCAGTCAATCCCGACTCTTCTAATCTTGAAGGTGACTTTTCATCTAACTAGCCATTGATTTTCTTCAATTTTGCTACGCCCATACATCCGATTATAAACATGATCGATCTTTGCTCTCGATCTTTGTTACTTTTCAGGACTTGCAGCCACCGTCAAGCTGCTATTGAAACTAATCAACGACTACAACGATGCATGCAGCAAAGAGGACAGTATGCGGAAGAACCAGCTAATAGCCGGCATGATTGGCATCCTGGACGACATCAGGTCCCGCATCGAGAAATCTCAGTCCACCAACAAGAAAGCAAAGAGAGAAGCTGAGTTGCGGCGTTGCAACACAGATCTCAGGAGAACCCAAGTGCCGCCATCCAAGGAAAGGAGGCCTCAGGAGCCGATGTTTGAGGAGAACGAAAGGTTAAGGAAGGAGCTTTCAGCCAACTTGGCAGCTCGGAAGAGCCTGGAGAGGATGTTCTCGAGCTTGGGCAAGGAAAAGGAGATCATTGCAGCTGAGCTCGCAAGAAAGGTGCAGGAACTGAATGGGATGGAGGAGCACATCAACGATCTCAAGGCCCAGAACGAGAAGTTGCTCGAGAAGGTGCAGCACTGTGCGGTCGAGCACGCAGAGAAGAAGATCATCAACGGTGTGGGGGAGTCCTGTAAGAGCGCTGCTCTCCAAGAACGGAACAAGGAGTTGTCGGATCAGCTGCTCAAGTCCATCGATGGATACCGGTCTTTGAAGCGGAGATTGAAAGATGCCAAGGAAGAGAGCGCAGGGATCCAAGCCAAGGTGGCGGAGATAAGAGAGGAAATCTCAGCAGGCTTCGATCGGATTCATGATCTGCGTCAGCGAGTAGCAGAGAGAGACAATACATCAGACATCGATGGGGAGCTATCGGCCGTGGAGCGCATGTTCAAGTGCTTTGAAGAGAAGGTGGCAATCAGCCTCCAAGACGATTGATTTTGTGCTGGCCTGGTAGCCGGTAAGCCGTTGGAGTTTTCATGAATTGGGGGTTGAGTTGGGTTGCTGGATTTTTTTATTCCCCATTTTTCGGAAACAAAATTTTCACTGTTTTGGACGTCCATTCAATAAAATCAACAGGTTTAGCAATAGAGAAATGTTTTCCCACATTTTGGTTTCTTTTGTACGAAATCTTTGGCGCGTATCACATTTTCTTGCTCTTGATAGATTGACAAGGGTTCCGAGCATCAATTGCATTTAGCTGAATTATCCATTATAAAAAACTCATTTACATATAAACCCCAACGATGCATCATAGATTTTATTACAATGAAAAGAGCTACATATGTATCAGTTCCTCGCCACAAAACCTTCCTGCTTTGAAAATTTTCCTGCCAAAGGTCTTTTATTGTTCTACTGGTCCCTTAGCTAGCATGCCTTCTTTTGCCTTTAATTTATCCGGCATCATCGACAACATTTGTGGTAAGATGAGGAACAATGATACATAATGAGGATTTTGTCTCTAGTCATGATGGAACTCCAAGCTGAACAGTTGCACGAGAAGTCCAATAAACTCCTGTGATTATAACTTTTCGGTCATCATTAGCTACAACCATGCAACATTTTAATTGCATAACCATCAAATAGAATAATTGAAATCAACGCATGGCAACAGCCATTTAGCGTATGTTTGATTGAGATCAAAGGGATGTAAAAAAGTAAATTGGAGGTAAAAAAGAGGCCACAACATTTGCAGTATAATGATAATGTCCGTTATATGAAATGAATAAAAATAAAATATGTGATTTTTTTATTTTGAAAATTATAGGTAATAATGTAACAAATTAATTAATTATTGATAATTAAAGGTAATTAAATGTCATATTAGGATTAAAAAAAGAGAAAAATGAGCTTCTACCCTCTTTTACCACAAAGAGGCTTTTATCCTTTACCTTGCAACAAAAGCACACTTTTGGTGGATAGGTGGTGATGAGGAATGGGCTGTTAGGTTTCTAGGGGGGTCACACTCAATATTATTAAAATTGGAGCAGTGATGAATGTGTTAGGTGTCTAGTTAATAGCTTGACTGGTTTAACTGATGAACCAATTTATTTTTTTTAATTTTAAATAATAATACAACATTATTTTGAAAAATTTAAACCTTAGATGTTAATTTAAATATATATATATATTATAATACTATATTATTTTAATCCATCCTTTTATTCTATTAATAATATTAAAATTCAAAAAATTTTAATATTGAATCAAACCCGTGCTAGACCGGATGGTCAACTGACCGTTCCCTGGCCGGTTCGTTCCCGATCTGATAACCACACTTGCTGGAAAGTGAGCCGAGCACGCTGTATGTTGATGTGTTGCATGTGATTTTTGAAACGTGAGCTTGGGAGGGAGACGTAATCGTCGCATGCGATGTTGAGAAGTGGGAGACAAATGCTATTTATTAAATGGGGTTTTCTAATATTATTTTTCTTCTTATGGACAATGTATATCCAAAAAATTAATGATATTAATGACCTATTTCAATTAGATAAAGAAAAAAAGTGCCAAAATCGTTATATTCTTATGAAAAACTTCATTTCTAGTGTTATATTGAACAAAAATTTTCAAACTTAATTTAATGTTATTTCATTAAAAAATTTAAAAGTTTGATTAACTGCATGAACCATGACATCTCAATTCTCAACGGTCATCTCTATATTAAATCTATGGCAACAATGTATAATAGCTTCACATTATCTTAGATTGACATGTACATAAAATTAATGAAATTAATTTCGTTATTAGAGATATACAATTAAAAATTCGATGGGGGTGAATTTGTTTATAAGCCAGGTGAACCCTACAAAAAGTATTAATTTTATTCAATAATATTATTTGTGAGAATTTATCAAGTGTGAAAAAGATCCAATTCTTTTATTATCTAAAAGTTTTACATATATCTCTGAAATAACAAAATTAATTACATTGCAAGGGGAGCCCTCTTCATCCCCGTGCATTTAGAAAAACATAAAAATTAAGAAGCAAGATACAGTGTGGGCCATTAGCATTTGGAATGGCAGCAACATTGGAAGGATTTTAGAGCCAATTTTGATAATGGTGCATTAAGTAGAGGGTGTAACAATTTGTATCCGTTCCCAACCACATATGTAAAGCTACATATATTCGTTCCTCCCTTAACCGGCATCTCTCTTTTTTCTTTTAGTAATCCTTCAACATTGAGAACAACTGCAGTAAGAGGACTAACAGTAGCACCGGTGCAATCGAATGACGGGGAGTCCGGAAAGATCAACTGCGAGCCTGAGCCACACTGGTCGGGAAATGAGCCGAGCATGCTGGAGCGGATGTCGGGAATTACATCAAAGCATCGCTGAACACAGGAACAGGCTCGGCGTCTGTCAGTCGTCGTCACTGTCTTGCCAGCTAGCCGTCGAACGTACTTTCACAGCACGTCTTTCCTGGACTTAAAGATGGGCCAAACAGGTATTCTGCGCAAGGAATCAGATGCGAGTCCGCATCGTCGCAAGTGGTGGCGCTGATAGGCTTGCTGATGGTGGGTCGAGGCCAGCACCATCAACACAAATGCCGTAGTCGCCTTCATCTCCTCCTCCTCCTCCTGTAGGTTGGCTTCTTGCATACAAGATGCTATTTGCCTGTGGGTTGATTTGGAGAGATCGAGTGAAGGCGAGTATTTTTAGTCTTTTGCGAATGCATGCCTCCACAGAAAGAAGCGGTGGCCATCTGTTGACAGCTTGGGATAAGGGGCTTTGTAATTGGAAGACAAGCGGCTTGGAATTACGTGAGCTTCCATGCCCACGTTGCTGAATGTCCTGATGCCTGGCCTACGCTCTCTGTCTCTCGAGGGAAAGAAAAGGACTTGCGATGTTGGGTCCAAATGCTATTTAATACATAAATGGGTCCATAATTTACGAAAATTTAAAATATTTATATGCAACCAATGATTTCTATGCAATCTCCTTATTTGAGCTCATTATGATATTTTTATTAGATTTAAATTAATCATATTATTTATTTTTATATGCTTAACTTTAAATATAAAAATCATCTAATTGAAAATTTCATGTCAGCCATAGTAAAAAAACTATTGAATCATATGATTTTAAAAAGATTTTATTGCTATAGCTCGTATAAGTTTTCAATCAAAGTAATTTTTATACTTATTGTTAAATATATAAAAATAAATAATATAATTAATTTGAATTAAAAAATATTATAATAGGCTAAAATGATGAGGTTGCATGAAATTTTTGGTATAACTGGTTGCATACAAATATTTTTTTTATATTAAATCTATGGCTAAAATAATAACTTCATATTTTCTTACCTTGACTTGTGCATAAAATGAATGCAGTTCATTTTGTTATAGAGAGAGAGAGAGATACAATTAAAAATTCATGAGAGCAAATCAAGGGATAATATAGTCCATAATATTTTAAAATTATCTTAAATCTTCCTTATTTTCTCTATTACAATTCTGCTTTGCACGTGGACACAGGCATACCACGTCTAAGAAGATTGTGAAAGCGCCAAAATAGGCTTTACTTTCCATCTAGGTATCATAGCAAATAAGAGCAGCAAAGAAAACAAGAAGGCCTTGTTCTCGTCGCTTGAAATAAGAATAATGGGACTAAAATGCGTCACAGCCCCACTGACATCTTAGACGCAAATCAAACGGTAAATGGTCCTATTTTAGTGTTAGTTGTAGAATTGCACCAGTGCCCATTCAGCCAGAAACTGTAATGTATATCAATGGTATAACAGATATGGCACGATAGAGATTTGAATACAACTAATGTTTGCTGTTGTTGTTGTTATTGGTTATAAAATCTTGCTTGCTGAACTTTGAAGGCTAATTAAGTGCCGCAATGAAACTCGGAAAATCAATTTATCCCTAGCTGTAATAAACTCTCAACCTATGGCATACCCGTAAGGTGGCCCACCATTCAATTGCACTCGATCGATTGCCGGAATTAGACAGAATACGTTTCCTAGCATCAATTGCATTTGGTTGTATTCTCCATTAGGGAAACTCCTTGTACATAAACTCCTGAGCATCATGCATTTTATCACAGGGAAGACGATACATGGCGTGCCATACCGACCCAGAAGTGAGCTGAGGGTGTGTTTGGATGGGTGTATTAGGATGTATAGTGTAATAGGGAGTATAAGAAAAAACAAAATAATATGATGGATGGTTGAAAGAACATAATGGATGATTGAAAGAAAATAGGTGAATTATTAAAAAAGGAATGAATATACTGGAATAAATAACTAAAAAGTAGAATTTGTTTTGAAAAAGTAGAAAAAAGAAAAATAATAAAAATATAATTGAAAAAGTAAAAAAAATGATGGAAAAGCATAATATATTGGGTAATGCCTTGTTTAGTTGAAATGTATAATAGAATGTGAATGATTAATAAAGAGTATGTGCTTGTTATACACTCTAATGCACCCAGTGCGTATTCAACCAAACACACCATGAATGTTGTGTCTTGTATTCTGAATAGCCTATAGAGCCGGGGAATATTAGTTTTTCCATTGTTATGTGAACCCATTATGGATGGTATAAAAGGTTGCTTTTAGTTAGGATTTAACTGTTGTCGTAGGGTTTGAATATCTTGTGTTCAGTAAAGCTCACAAGCCTGTAAATGTTGGTTAATCCTTTGTTATGTGAGCCTATTTTGGATCGTATATTAATTAATCAATTGCATTTAGTTGAATTATTATCCATTCTAGAAACATCTACATGTAAACTTCAATGATCATCATCCATTTATTAAAGGAAAAAAAAAACACTACATGCATCCTTTCCACACCATATATAAAGATCTACAGATATTCAAGAACCTTTTGTTCTACTAGGATAATTTTCTTTCAAAAGCAGGTCTTTATTTAATTATTCTCTACGTTCCTGCCTTAACCAGCATCCCTTCTTTTCCTTCAATTTATTCTGCATCATTAAGAACAACTGTAGTAAGATGGCCAACAGCAACACGGGAGCAATCGTATGACCGGGAGTCGGGAAGGGGCAACTGCAAGCCACACCGCTGGGGAAGTGAGCCGAGCGCCTTGAAGTTGAAGCGGGGAATTGAAGCAAAGAAATTCTGAGCACAGGAACAGGCTCGGCGTCTGTCAGTCGTCGTCGACGCCTTCTCTGCGAGCCTTTTAACATTTTTACAGCATTCCGTTCCTGGACTGGAAGTTCCGCCAAGCAGGTATCCGGAGCATCGCGTCAGACGCGAGCCCACATACTCGCAATTGATGGCGGCGCTGATAGGCTTGACCATCATCAGGTGCGAGGCCAGCACCATCAACGTAAATACCATAGTCGCCTTCATCTTCTTCTACTCCTCTTGTGGGCTGGCTCCTCGTATTCAAGAGGCTATGTGCCGGTTGGTTGATTTGAAGAGATGGAGTGAGTTTATAGTCTTTTGCGATTGCATGCCTCCATTGCAATAAGCGGTGGCTATCTGTTGACAGCTTGCAATAAGTTTTTCGGTGGGTTTTGAGATTGCTTGCCTCCATTGCAATAAGCGGTGGCTATCTGTTGACAGCTTGCTCGGTGGGTTTCTAGCTATTCAGAAGACAAACGGCTAGGAAACCTAAGTTTGCATGCCTATGCAGCTAAATGTCATGACGCTTGGCATGCACTTTCTGTCCCTGGAGGAAAAGAAAAACAGGGAGACGTCGTACCCGCATTCGATCTTGAGATTTGGGGTACAAATGGTATTTAATAAATGAGGTTTTTTCCATGTTCCTTGCTTCTTAGGGATGATGTACGTATAAAAAGTTATTAATAATGACTGCCTATTATTTCAATTGGATAAATAAATGAAGCACCAAAATCGTTGTATTCTTATGGTAAACTCCATTTTAAGTGTTGGGTTATACTAAATTTATTTAAAATTTATTAATTAAATTTAAAATTTTGATTAATTGCATGAACCATGAAATCTCAACGGTCATCTCTGAATTAAATGCATGGCTAAAATAATAGCTTAAAGTTATTTTAGCTTGGCTTGTACATAAAATTAATGCAATTAGTTTTGTTATCGGATAGATATAACTAAAAATTCAAGAGAACAAAGGGATGAATCTAATTTGTGAACCACAAGGACTCTAAAGAAGTATTAATTTTCTTTAATAATATTATTATTTATATGGATTTACCATGTGTAAAAAGATCCAATCCTCTTATTCTCTCAAATTTATACTTATAACTTTGAAATATCAAAATTAATTATACAATCCTTCTATTCTCTAGAAATTTTTACATGCATCTCTAAAATAATAAAGTTAATTATACTAATTATTCATGTATATCAAATTAATTAAGATTGCTTGGACTAATAATCTAGGTCATGAACTGAATGTGAAATGATTGTTAATAATTTATAATTTAGTTCCTAAATTTAACAGCAAACGCGATATTAAATTAAGATTAAAAATTTATTGAAATATAAAATTAAGAATCGGTCATCAACATATACTTTCATATTTTTATTCATAATGTCATGAAATATTGTTTTTATAATCCGATTTTAAGTGGAATTTTTATTCTTTGAACCAAACGTAGTGTAATGAAAAGGGTCCTTTACCTGTATCGTAAGTATCAGAAAAGGATGGGACTTGTGAAGAGCTGAACCTTGCAAAGCATGAGACCGAGATGGGGCCCTCACAATATTGATTGTAGAATTGCATCGGTGTTAATCCAGCCAAAAAATGTCATGTTAACCACCCATTTCACCTTTACTAGACCAGCGATACATATGAGGACCTAGGCTGTGCAGGGGCTTGGCCTTGGGCATTGTCATCTCATAAACCTCCCTCATATCGGCCTTCATCCCACCCGCCTGCTCCCACATGAATATTTATTTTCAGGAAAGAACATATTCGCTGCTAAAGATCTAGAGACGAGGGAAAATTAAGGCAGATTTTAGCAACGAAAAAATTATTTTCTTTGCTAGAATAGTTGCTAAAAATAAATATTGTTGCAATGGCAAGATAAAAAAAGAGAGCTTTTGTCCTCTTTTAACATAAAGAGCCTTTAATCTACCTCTTTTACCATTTGGTGGATGGGTGGTGTTAGAGGAATAATGTGTTGTTGGCTTCTGAGGCCTTGTCGCAGTCGTGGACAGTGGAGTTGGGGAAGATCAAGAGCAATCCAAACAGGGTAGGACATGACCTGAGCAGGCTGAAATTGATGGGGCCGATGCCGGAATAGGCTTGCATCACACACGAACAGACATGGTGCCTGTCATCCGTGGTTACTGCCCTGCTGGTGAGCCGTTGAACACCCTCACAACATGCCTGCCCCAGATTTGCAACAGAGCCAGGTAACATGGCGTCAGACTCGAGCGCTTATAGCGTCGGCCATCGGTTGGGCCGTAGCCTGCAGCACCGTCAAGAAAAATACCAAAGTAGCCTTCTGTTTCTCCTCCTACTCTATACTTCTTGCGATTGCCTCCACCACTATATGCGTAGCTATGTATGTCAACAATTGATGGAGACGAAGAGATAAGAAGGGCCAATGGAAAATGTAAGAAGATGGTGGAATCTTTGAAATAGGCCTTTCTTCTGGCTTTGTACCATTGCAAATAAGAGAGGTTTGTTGGTAACTTCTGTGAAAATTGATTTTTTTCATGAATCATGATTCATCTTTATGGAGCATTTTAGATTATTATGGCTCAATTCAAACGCTTCAGTAAAGGAAAAAAAGAAAGAAAGACTTCCTGCGCTTGATTCGAGTAATGGAAATGAAATTGAATTAAAATGCAACATTACCCTACTTCATCATCTTAGAGACGGATCAAAAAGTAAATGGCCCTATTTTAGTATTATTTGTAGAATTCCATCAGTTTCCATTCGGCCAGAAAATGTCATGTGATTGCCCAGGAGCTCGGTGGGCATGATGGACTTCTGGCGGATGTATCCGATCCAATTTAGAAATAACGTTGGGTTAGCGTTGGGCTAACATTGAGTTCTCAACCCAAAGTGAACCCAATCCAAATTTATAAGGTATCTAAACGTTTCTCAACATTATGTGATATATTATAAGAGTATATTTAATAAAGATGTTTTCTAATTTTAACATGACACAATTAGAACTTAGGCTCAAAGTAAATCTAATAAACTAATTATAAGTTTGCATTTTAAGTTATTAACCTTAAGCTTAACAAGCATGTTTAAATCATAAACTAAGATCAAATAAAGCTTGGAATAATTTATTAACTTTTATATTTGGGATGAAGTTTAAATTAAAGCAGAGCTTGGTACAACTCATTCAATCCTTGAATCCGCTTAACCTTTAATTGAAAATCAAATCAATTAATTCATTGAATGGTCACGCATGTTGAGCACTTATACTAAAGAGCCTTTAAATAAAAGGAATTCTTAATAGATCTTTGACTATTTAATTTATTATATTTTATGTTTTATTTAAAATTAGTAATTATTTTATAAAAATTTAAAGTAAAAGTTGTTGATAACCTAAATTTCAACTTGAACTTTAAACTGATTTTTAATTCGAATTAGAGAACTAGTGTTAAGGTTGGAGTTGACGTTTTAAAAATAGGATTGGATCAGGGTTAATGTTAAGGTTAAGGTCTAAGTTGTAGAAATAAACTTAGGCTTGGGTTTGAATCCAACCCATTTATTTCCCTAGCCCTGAAATGATGACGAATTTAGTACAACGACTACAGCAATGATCGAATTTAGGAGTGGCACACACGATTTAGCACATGATCAACTGCACTAGCATGCAAATGCATTCATACAATTTAGCACATGATCAGCAGGAGCGTGGAGCTTTATCAGCATTTGACTTTATTAATTTGAAATACCTTGGAACATGACTTTAGCTAATTGGTATTACGACTAATGTTTCAAGTAAACAATTGTTAAGTGTGTTTAATGACAAATATTTTAGATTAATTTTGACGCTACCAACCTATTCAATTATTATAGAAAAAAATGAATCGTGGAAGTGTGTTTAAAAATGATGATTAGAATAAATGCATGACGTGCTTCGGTTCAGTATAAAACATTAAATGACCCAATTTTAATATTAATTGTCGAATTGCACTACCATCCACCCAGCCAGAAAATATCATGTTAGCCACAAATTTCACCAGGCGATTTAGTACATCAGCGGTACATATGAGGAGCCAGGCGCGGCCTAGCAACAGCAATAAGCGGCTGGGCTTTGGGCATCGTCATCCCGTAAACCTCCTCCGTATCGATCGCATCCGGTTTCATACCATCTGGTGGCGCCCACTCGAAGCAGTGAAACAGCCGAGCCAAGGCCATGAGCACTAAGACCACGCCCAGAGGCGCGCCTGGGCACTTCCTCTTACCCGCGCTGAAAGGCAAGATCCGGAAATCGGGCCCGTGGCTGATTTCAACGCGGCTGCCATCCGACGGCATGTGCCGCTCCGGGCGGAACTCATCCACCCTGTCCCATACACGTGTGTTTCTTCCCAGAGCGTGCGTGTTGATGAAGATGCGCGTCCTGGCTGGGATGTGGTAGCCCAGGAGCTCGGTGGACCTGAGGGACTCGTGGGGTATCAGAAATGGGCCTGCTGGGTGCATACGAAATGTCTCACGAACGACGCAACGGAGATAGTTCAGGTGGGCCAGGTCCGACTCGGTCACCATCCGATTCCGGCCCACAACATGGTCAAGCTCTTCTTGGATCTTATGGAGAACGTGTAGATTCTTGATCACCTCCGCCATGGCCCACTCATTGGTCACCGCAGATGTATCCGTAGCTGCGGCTATCATATCCTGTCAATCCAAACCAACAAGAATAGTGTTAATATCAATGTTATTAGAACCGGACTGGTGATTGGTTTATGATCAAGCTAGTTCGATCTAATGAACCAATTTTTTTTTAACAAACAGATATATATATATATATACATATTTATTTATAATATAATTTTAAAAAATATAAATTATAAATATTAATCTAAATATATAGATATTTTGTTATAATATGATATTATTTCAATACATCTTTTATTCTATTAATAATAGTAAAATAAAAAATTTCTACTATTAAACTTAATTGCTAGATCAAATGGGTCAATTGATTGGTTCACTATCAAACTAGTTTGATTGGCCAATCTGGCCCAATTCTGATAACACTGGTTAATATATCGATGAATAGGATCAATGCTCATGATCTTGTGCAAATGAAATTAAGGAAGTTTTTTCAGATATTCTAACATATTTTACCAATGATTTATTAAAATAGCAAATATACCTACAAGCTATAAAAGGTTGTTTTAGATTTATCCAAATACAAGTATTAATCATTGGTGTTACTTTGCTCCTTACGATTCATAGCGTTTTGAAAATGTTTGAATTATAATAACATCTGTATAGTTGCTATTTTTGATAGATTTCAGATAAGTTTATAAAATCTACAAGAATATTTGCTATTTTTAATAAAATGTTGGTATATTTCGAATTAAAATATGTTGGTGTATATGAAAGAAGCCTAAAACTAATTACCTGTATTAGAGCTTTTATCTCAACATCATCCATGTGCTCCTTCCCATCTTCACCGGGCAAGGACAGCAGAATATCCACAAAGTCCATCTCACCTCCATCAGCGTCATCTCCACCGTCCATCTTCTTCTCCTTGGCCCTCTTATGCTCCTGGAGTATTTTCTCGTGGAACCGATCCACCCTCTTCTCCACCTCCTTCATCTTCTTCTCGCATCCGAAAGGGTCCATCCACCTCCACGTGGGCAAGTAATCGCCCAGGTAGATGACTCCCAGCAGCCAAAACAACTCATGCGTGATGTGCATGAACTCCATCGCATCTTCAGGCCCAGCGGATGCCACCCCAAAATACTGCTTACCAAGCAGCATCCTCGTCACATTATTCATGGAAAAAGCACCCAGCACCTTCCTCAGATTGACGCTCTTTCCTGCTTCGACGTGTTCCCAAACAGCTCTCACTAGGTGCTGTGCCTCATGGGCTCTCTGCTCCGCGAAGGATTCTAGCCGCTTGGTTGTCAGCAACTGCTCCATGCAAATCCTCCTCAACCTCTTCCACTGCGGACCCAAAGGGGCTAATGCTACATCGCCGCAGCCGTAGGCGAGATGGACGGCGGCCAACGTCCGTGGGCGTGATGCGAAGACATCGTCCTGTCGGAGAAGTATTTCCCTGATGACTTCTGGGTCATCTGTCGTGATGGCATCGACGTTCCCGAGCCGGAGGTAGACCAATGGCCCGTACTTGGCGCAGAAGGCGGCCAGGTCTCTGTGGGGAAGAGAACTCAGCTGAAGAAGGTTGCCAACGATGGGCCATCTCGGTGGGCCTGGTGGGAGTCTTGCTGCCTTCCTCGGGGACTTGGCAGTTAGCCACAGGTATATGATTAGGGTGGAGAGGATGACGCAGATGAGTGCTACATCAGATGTGCTTGAATCCATGTGTTTGGATGGCGATGGCCTGCCATTGAAAGAAGATTAGGCGACACCTATTTGACTAGTAAAATGTCATGATCTGTGCATGTTCAGGTTTTTAAGGGTGCGTGCGTGATCACGATCTTGGAATGTGTATTGGGGAACAACGTGGAGGCCCGTGGTGTGTAGGATGTATGGGTGAGGTTGTTTACGCATGCCTATGGCATGAGTTTCAACCATCTAATACTTCCGAAAATGCAGATTTCATGTGCGGGGTACGAGTAAGCTTCTCTTTGAAAGAAGGTTAATATATAAAGAAGTAATTGGATGGTAGAAGTTTGATTAATTCGATTTGTTGAAGTCTATTGGAGGGCTAGAAATGAAAATACTCGACAAAAAAAATCATTAATTGCCATTTTGGCAGGTATTTCATGTAGCCTATATATTCACATGTCGTTAATTTTTGTCACTTTACTGTACTGAAATGCTGAATGGCTATCAAACATTTTCTATTCATCAAACAGGACAATAGATGAATGGTTTAGATTTGATTGAAAATTACGCCACATTAGCAGAAGGCAAAACTAAAACTTCTAAGTGCATGAAAAGGTTGGATGGAATAAATACAAGCCCAAAGAAAACATGGAATTTTATGTGGCAAGCATTTCTTGAATCCGCAAGAAATTCTTTGAAGTAATAATTGTGGGTGTAAATTGGGTTGGATTCAACCCAAACCCCACTAACCCAATTAGGAAAAATAGGATGGGATGGGTTGGACTGGAGGAATGAAAAAGTTGGTCGGCAAATCCCGCTTTACCTGTGTTCGTAATGCGGTATGGGCTGGGGCAGAAATTGATGCTTTGGTTTCACAGGTGCCCCATTTACTTATATGGATGTAACTACCCTATTAACTATTTAGTTTGTCGGTTTCACAGGTGGTTCGGTTTTGAAGAATATTGACGGGCAAAGTGCCTGTCTACTCTTCTCAGTGCTAGGCTCCGTTTGTCATAGTTTTTAAATTTTAGCTTTTTTGAAAAGTCTGATTAAAAATGAAACTTTTATAAAAGTGCAATGATAAAAAGTTATGAAGTGTTCGGTTTTCTAATTAAAAAAATACTTTTAGCAATACTTTAGTGTTTGGCCCGAAAAATAAAAGTGCTTTTAACGTGTAAAATGACTAAAAAGGACAAAAGAAGTATGTTTAAATTTAAATTATTTTACTAGTAAAAATAATTTTTACATATCATTAAAATAAATGAATTGCTATTGGAATGTGAACCGATTTTTTGATAAACATAAAATTTTATAAAAGAGTATGTAAATATTTATTTTTTTGCCTTTTATATAGATAAAATAATAATCTAAATCTTACATATCATATTATCACAGATATATTTTGAATAAATAAATAATAATAACAAAATACTATTTACTTGTTATGATGTATAAAATACTATAAATGTGCAAAAATATTTGATATGATGCTATTTACTTTTGTTATAAGGATGATTTATTTCATACTTTATCTAGTAGTGGAGGTATCGTTCGTAACTCGTAAACGAGAGAGGGAAAGGAAAGGAAAAGGTGGGTCGGGAGGTGTGGTCATGGGGTGTTTGTTGCTATTGACCATTTGCAGAAGGAAAAGGGAAGGGTGGGTCAGTAGGTGTGGTCATTATAACAGCAAACATGAGATGAAAGGAAAGGAAAAGTAAGAATATATTTATTTTTTTCTATTATAGCATTTACGATTGGCTTCTGCCTTGGAAAGAAGCTTGAAAATAAGGCTCATGGGAATCACACCTTTCTTTGTGATTGCGATTCTCAATTTCAATTTTATTAACCACGCCAAACACCTGGGATGAGTCCCCACGCACGATTCAATGAAAAAAAGTTCAATTTCAAAGTTACCAAGCTCGACCAAAAGGAGCATTAGTACCAATCACCCAATCATCCATGGAAGATTTGATAGCCATAAAAAAGCACTTGCATGACCTTGATGAGGCCATTTGATGTGCCCAAGGATTTGCCAACTAAAAGATTACCGTAGTTTCCAACGTGAGGCGCGAGGCGGCAATGTCATTCCCTATGCACGATCCGTCCATTAGCGGACAGTTAAACGTATGATAAATATCGTATTTATCACTCTACGAAAATTAGGGGAACCAAAATAATTTCACGCGAAAGCGATTGAAGAGCATCAAAGCATTGTGGGGTGTTTATTTTCTAACAGACGCTGACCAGGGTATGATGCATTGAAGGTAGTCGACGAAGAATCAATGCGGTGATTTTGGAACGAGAGGATGTAGTTAACGTGCGTTCAGGTTGGCTTGACTAGTACAACGACCATAACTGCGTGGTTTGCGAGCGGCACGGAGTTTTTTCAAATATCGTTGAGATCCTATGAAACCTCTAAAGCAATTCCCATCAGATATCGTTTCTTCTTTCCTCCGATCTTTACTCCCATAAAAGCTAGTGCAGTTTCTTTCATCATTGTAACGCGGAGCGGGAGAGAGTTACCACCTTGAAAACAGTTTTCCAGAAAAAAGAAAGGTGGAGAAGAAAAACATTTGGATGGGAGAGTGATTTGATTGATGAGTAATATTGGTTTCTTGAAAAACCCATTTGAGAGGAGGGGAGAGTGATTTGATTGATGTCTAATTCTCGTCAAAATTGGGTTTCGGACAACGCCATTTGAACGAAGGAGAGAGATACATGGAACCGGTGTATGAAGTAACATTCGAGAAGCAGGAGAGAACACATGATTCTCGTTGAAATTGGTGTCTTGGCCAACCAATTCGAAAGGAGAGAACGGTCTGGTTTTATGGAAACTGGTTTCTGTATCAAGCGTTTGGGAACGGAAAATAAGAGAAGGGGATAAAGATGGATCTGAGCTCTTTCGTGACATCTCTTGCAACCTCATTTGTTATTTTCATGGTTCTGGTCATTGTCTTCACATGGTTGTCGCGGAAGCCTTCGAACGATGTAATTTACTACCCCAACCGGATTCTGAAGGGTCTGGAACCTAGGAAAGGGGACAGGAGGTCCAGCAACCCGTTTGCTTGGATTGGAGAGGCATTGAGGTCGACCGAGGAAGACATCATCGAGATGTCCAGTGTAGACACTGCTGTCCATTTGGTGTTCTTGAGCACTGGTATGTTGAGATTCTTTTCGTTTCTTTTCTTTTTCTCCATAATCATGTAATTTTGTTTTTCTGGGTTTCTTCTATTTTCAGTTTGGAGAATTTCTTGGTTTTTCTAACCTTCGGGAAATGATTCCATTGTAACATGTTACTATAGAGATTTACATGCAAATTGGTCTATTTGGGGCCACAATGATGTGTAGGTTTAATCTAATATATTTTTCATGCTAAGTACCACTAAGTTAAATTATATTCAAAAACTTATCTTAATTGGAGATTTAAGTAGATTATAAAATTCATCTCATTTGAGAGTGAAAATGAACCAGTCGAAATTTTCTCTTTATTTATAGTCTATTGAAGTTTTCATTGAAGACATTTTTTGAATTTTAACTAAACAAATAATACTAATGAATGAATAGAATTTAGCTCATTCATCATCGTGAGCCTAAATGAACCATTTGCATAGAAATTTCTGACTTTACTTTCGCTTTTTGCGTGAATACTACCTGAATTCTGTAAATATTCTGGATTCATCTCATATATTGGTTTTGCTTCAAAGACGGGCCTTTCTGGAATTCATTTTTTTTTTTCCGGAGATGTACAGCTTGGAAAAATCAACAGTACTGGAGTGTGTTTATAATCCAACACACCATTTCGCTAGAGAATTTAAATTTTTTTAATATCCTAATCTCTTTATGCCTTGCTCGAGATAACTTAATTCACTTATGTACATCACAAAGGTCTCGTACTTGAATTTTGTTTTTAGTCGTTTTCGAATTTTGGGATCACTCAAGTTCCCATGTCAGCGGACCAGGTTTCCACTGGCAGCTTGGGCCATAAAATTTTTACCAAGAAAAAAAGAAAAAAGAAAAGAGTTCCTCAATTTAGCAACCAGAAGTTCAAGGTGAAACTCATGGTTGTGCAATCGCAAGTTCAAGAGATCATGGCTGTATTGTTGTCTCCACAATTGTTTACCCAGGAATTCAATGGCTGTAGGAAGATCACAACAATTCAACTCTATGAGATTGATTATGATGTAAGAATCTATGCCACATCTGATCTGTGCGTGAAGCGATTTTTAAAAAAGTTTTACAGTTCGATCTTTGAATATTATTGTTTCATTAACTCGATCATGAGCCAAGCAATATCAGCACTAGTGATATTTACTCTTGGTGGATCAGGTGTGGGCTAATAATTATCGTTTCTGATTTTTCTATTGGATATTTCAGTTCTAGGGATATTATTCTTATCCGGCACTGTGTTGCTGCCAGTTCTTCTTCCAGTCTCTGCAACAGACGAGGGCATGAAATCGAACTCCGAGAGCAACAACAGCGGGGATTTCACTGAACTTGACAAGCTGTCAATGGGAAACATATCTGTTAGACATTTTATTTCCTTTTTATTTTGAGTTCTTCATTTAAAAATTCACTTACAAGGTTTTAACTGCATTCAGCATTGAATGCTGACCGTTTCTATACTGAGTTCCTAAAAGTGTCATTATTCTGCACTGCTTGTATTTGTAACAAATGTTTGTAAAAAGCCATCTTATTCTTCTGGTTTGACAAAAAAACTCCATAGCTGAATCATCTTTTGCCTGAACCTTTGGACCTTTGCTCAGTTTATTTCAGTTGGGGCTCAATTCAGGCTAGTCCTGAGAACAGTTGATATATAT
>JAYJMB010041480.1:0-29629 GCA_036873735.1 Pouteria campechiana
GCTTAATCTATGTATTAATGAGGCATTGAAATAATTTCAAATAGATGAAATTAAGGATGACAGTTAGGTATGAATAGTGTTATCTCACTACACTAACAGACTGGTTTAGCCAACTTTAGGCAAGTTTAAATCATATTTAAGGGACATTGGGAAATGATTTATTGATTGGGGATTGAAGAAAGATATGTGGGCTTTTTAAAATGTCCAATATCATGTAAATTGGACATCAGGATCAAGAGCTATGATGCCATGAAGTGGGCTACACGTGAATAGGACATTGAAATTAAGTCTTATCAAATACCCCTTTTGACTTTAATTAAAATATAATTAAATGATGTGATTTTGCAAAAATACAAATATATGGTTGTTTTCTATATGTTGGAATAGAAATATAAAAATTTTGGTGGAAAAATTTAAACATTAATAGGTTCAAAAAAATCAGGGAAGTAAATACCCAAACAATTTGCCTGCTACTCATTTTAATGATTTTTGTTTATTTTTGTATTTTATTTTTAGTTCCATCAAATGAAGTAATTTTGACCTAAAATTTTTACAAAAATCATATTATGTTATTTTTCATCTACGAAAAAAATTGTAGATGAAAATGAATAGTGAAATTTTGTATATAGTTTTTATTTATATTTTTGTAATTTATTTTTAATTTTCTTAATTTAAATTATTTGTTCTGATATTGTGGTCATACAATTTCATACTATATGGAACTTACGTAAAAAGTTTCAGACCAAAATTAGATGGATAAATTATGAAACAAAAAATTTTATTTTAGGATTTTTGTATATATGTTTTAACCCCGAGAGTGCCAATATTTTTGGTTTTTGGTGCCTGGTTTGCATGGATCCCTATGTGGCTCGTATATTCATTTTACGATGGCCATTGCACTAACGTGTATCCACCATTTGGCTAGGAGTGGCCTGGTTAGCCAAGAGGCAGTTGTCTAGGTAGTCGGCGTGGCCAGGGGCTGCTATTGCCTGGATAGCCTGTGTTCTTGATTTGACCTAAATAAATGATGTAGGCACATTTAGTGGTGAACTAGTACTCTTGTGAGACTTGTGAGGATGGGGTGCCACTATATATAACATTATGGCTGTGTGGGCTTGGCAAGCTTCTAGTTGGGATGAACCCGATGCACTACAGAGTAAAAGAGTACTATTTTGGATTTGGTGTGCCTCCCAAGGTGGAGTAGGTGGATAATGGTAGTGCAAAAATGAAATTATGTAAAATACAATGAGAATATTAGGTTGAAAAATCTAATTATTATGCTTCATCATACGAATGAAAATTGTTTATGTATATGTATATGTAAATAAGATATGAGATTCATGTGATATGTATAGGATTTTCTAGCATGGGGGCGATAAGCCAAGTTTGAAGAGATGTAGATTATGAAGCAGATTATTCTAAGGTAAGTGGGCTATGCATGTTTGCCTATATTATTGGGTGGGGATAGTGATTATCTTCTGAGTGATTTGATAATATGCTTATATGTGAATATATGGATTGATAGTTATGTATGTGACTTAGATGTGATTGTAAATATCTCATTTCTTATTACATGCAATGTGAATATGTATGAGAATTGGGATTAGTAAAAATGCCTAAATGCTATTATGTGTGCATATCTTTGATTGTTACATAATACAACATTGTGATAATTTATGTTAATGTATAGTTTGGGAGGGGATAGAAGATATTCCCTAATTATAATTGCTATGGTTATTCTAGTGTATGGATGTTTGAATTAAGGGATCATAGTTATCCCATGAATGTAAATTATAATATATGCATATATGTTATGTATATGTGTGATTTAGGATAAGTGATTATCCTAGAGTGTATAATTTACTTTAGAATGTGTAATTAATGTTATATTCTTCATATTGTGACATATTGAGATGTTGTATTGAGTTTTAAAATGTATCTATTTGGATTGATATGTGGGATATCTTATGGATCCCTATTTACTTAGATAGATTAGATTTTGTTGATTTTCGTTGAATTATTTATTGTCACGTAATCTACTTATTAAGTCTGTTTTGACTCACCCTTGTTTTCTTTTTTTTTAGTTGACAGGTCAAGTTTAGAAGAAGCAAGATTGGTAAGAAAGTATAATAGTCGAATTTGTATTTTTTTTTGTATGGTAATTGAGAAATTCCCCTCTTATGTATATTTTAATTGTAATTAATTTATCTCAAATGTATAATTTTAGTTTATAACCATATCAATGTAATATTGTAGTATGAGATGTATGGTGAATTTGGAATGAAAATTGTATGGTAGTGTGGTGGATTCATTATCACTATGATGCATCCACGATCCTGGGGGAGCTTGTGGAATTATAAGGATGTTGTGTGGATGACTAGAGAAATATTTGAGTGTATAATTTCTTACTTTTATGAATTATAATGAAAAAATATATCATAATATGTGATGAATGTTTATACCTAAGTGGACAACCTTATTTTAAAGGGAGACTCTGTCTAATTTTCTGTAGAAATTAGGTTAACTAAAAAAAATATCAAAATGACCCACCTGAAGGTGGGAAAATCATGGTATGATCATGTATATTTATGGTGTAAAATGAAGTAACAGCTCCAGGTGGGTGGGATGTTACACTAAGTTAAGAAATGCACTCTAAATGTTTGATGAAATAATGCTAAGAAGAACAAAACGTAATTAGGAATTGTTGTTACATCCTTTATATCCCTTAATTGAGTTTTAAACCTATCAGTTGGATAAACCCTAGAAAAGGCTATTTTATGACCCTAAGCTAAGAATGGACTTAGTGATATATTATTGCCTTTCACTAAGTATAGGTACTAATGAGACATAGGAATTGAGGATCATTGAATTAGACTTGGAATCCCGAAGTTTAAGGCTAAAGAGGTGAAATTGTCTATATAAAGGTATACATATTTTATTCCCTTTGTATTTAAAGTTGGATTTTCATGAAAATGTATCCAGGCATCATATTTTAATTGCCATTGAGATCTGATGCATAATGATTTGGACAATTTACATGTTTGTGGATTTTCTTGTGAGTAGTTGTTACATGGATGCAAAGTATGATTTGATATATCACTGTATGGAACTGCACTATCAGTTGAATCATGAATCATAAGCATTGTATTTGGGTGAGTAAATGTGATTCCAATGGGGAAATTAAGTTTCTTAGAGGCTTTGGAGGCCATGATAAGGAAAAGGGAGGTATTAATTGAACGGCATGAGTGTCTAGAAGGCACTTGTATGATGATAGTACCTGTGAGGTACAAAATTGCCGAAATGGCTATGCTTTGATGGCCATGAGGGTGGATGCACCTTGGTGGCATGATGGCCTAGATGGCCTGGACATGTGATAGCTAGACTTGGATGTCTGGATAACCAGATATGATTTGACTCCTTGGTGGCATGATAGCCTGGATGGCCTGGACATGTGATAACTACACTTGGATGTCTGGATAACTAGATATGATTTGACTCCTTGGTGGCATGATAGCCTGGATGGCCTGAACATGTGACGGCTAGGCTTGGATGCCTAGATAACTAGATATGATGTGATACCTTGGTGGCGTAATGGCCTAGATGGCCTAGACATGTGACGGCTAGTGATAAGCTCATAATATATCATGTTGTTATATCTAAATTTACACATTTAAGATCTTCTTTTAATATGTTTTTGGTGGTTTATATTGACATTTAAGTAAATATTGCACTTAACAAAGTTTATTTTATTGTAGACATAAAAATCTGTAAATTAAAATTGAAGATTACAAAAGGCCTTACTTTAAAGCAAATTTTGGGATTGATGGAGATAGA
Source organism: Pouteria campechiana (assembly GCA_036873735.1). Taxonomy (NCBI): domain Eukaryota; kingdom Viridiplantae; phylum Streptophyta; class Magnoliopsida; order Ericales; family Sapotaceae; genus Pouteria; species Pouteria campechiana. The sequence continues at coordinate 3,835 of JAYJMB010041480.1, forward strand.
TTTAGAAAATGTGTTCAACACAAAAGCTTTTGGCTTTCGTTCTTATCTTTTCACATCATTAAGAATCAAATGATTCTGAGTTTATATAAGAAAGTTATGGCTAAAACAATGCAACGATCTCCAGAGCTTCACATCCGTCTGCTAATTCATCTAACAGAATATGTCATTTTGAGGCCCCATGAATCATAGAAGATGGATGATTCAGAAAAAGTGAGCAACATGAAAGTTGTTTCCCTTGAAATTATCTATTCAATTCAAAATGATTCATTAATTCTGAGTTCGTACGAGAAAGTTATGATCAAAATACTGAAATTACTCCAGAACAACTTTGTCTGTAGTAAGTAGGAATTTATCTAAGACAATTACAAGAAGCAAAAATTTGTCTATAAACTAACCATAGACAAAGTAGATTTTTCTAATACAAATTAAATTCATCTATAGCAAGGCTACTTTGTTTGTAGACTAACTAGAGACAAATTTTACAATGCAGAGATATAGGAAATAGTTTGCAATGAAATGGAAGTGCTATACATGGAGATTTTAGATATGATGAACATACTTTTGCATTCCAAATTGAGATTTTGGAAATTAATAATGTGTCTAAAGTATCTTTAGTAGTTGGGTGCCATAATACCCAACTATTGGAGTTATCTTTGGAAGTTGATTTTTTTGCATAAGTGTTGCTGCAATCTTTAGAAGTCAGAGATATCAAATTGAAAACTGATTTCTAGGTGTAAGAGCGTTGCAATTTTTAGAAGTTATCTTTGAAAACCAAGATGTGCAGAAACTTAGTTTATTTTTGAAGATAGAACTATTCTTAGAAGTGGATCATTGTGCTAAAGCAATTGCAATTCATGGAGGAGTTAATAAAACCCTATTGCTCAGATTATTTAAGGATGTCTAAAATAAATTTTAGGGGGGGGAAGGGGAACGAACATAGTTCAACATAGAGAGTTAGACAAGGAGAAGATCTTATAGCAAGAAGATTGTCGGAGAAAGCTGCTACAACTTTCATATTCTATTTTTCTTTCTTTCTAGTTCATATTTTGTTTGTGAATAAACATTCAAACTTGAATTATGATAATTTTTATCAATTACTTAGTTGGTTTTAATTCAAATATGATGTTCTAAATTTCTTTTATCTAGGGTTAAATGGATCTTAACAATGAAGCTTGTGTTGATGTTTGATTTTTGAGTTAAATTATCTTCTTCCTCATTGTTTCTTCTTTTCTTAGCTTAATATGTGTATGTGCTTAGCTACTATATGCATGAACTAAGATTCTTAATTTATACTCGAGAAAGGTGAGTTAGAAATAGATTCTTGAATTGAAGAACATATGATGCAATGAAGTCTAGAGATAGCCATTGTACATGTGCAATCTGTGTGAGTATGACTTTACAAGCACATATATTACACTTGGATGCTTAAGCGAAATGGATTTATCGATTTTGATTTGCATGGAGACATAGTAAATCACTTTAATAGGCACACCTATCATAACACTTGAGAAAGGGTGGTAGAAACTTTAGTGCATCTGATTAATAATGAGAGGAATGATAATTTACTCAATGTAATTCATCAATACAAGTGGATTCGCTAGGTGAAGTTGAATCCCTAGATATTTTATCCATTGATATTTCTTCTTTTGCTCATATAATTTGTCAACTTCATTGTTTTATTCAAATTTAGTTTTTATATCATCTACTAAAATTCATTCAATCAAATATTACTGTTTTGATACAAGTTTCGTACGTAGTGTGTAACAATCTACTTCCTTGTGGGAATGATACTCAACTCACCTCATTTATATTACTTGTGATTGTGTATACTTGTACAAAAGCTAGCAGCTAGGCTTGAATGCCTGTATGGCTGGATATTCTGTGACACCCATGGGGTGTAGAGGCTGAGACGGGCGAATACACTATGACACCCATGTGTTGTGGAGGCAGGATGGCCTAGCTGTGTGATTTACTTGATTACTTCATTAGGTGTGGATGGTGAACGTATAATCCCTATGGAGAAATGATGGAAGGGTGCCACAGTTGATAGTGAGAGATCGTCATGGGCCTAGCAGTCCTCATAGCTAGGGGTACAAGGAGGAACCAGAGCACACCGAAAAAGGAAAAGGACTATGTCTTTATGTCAATAAAGATTAGAAGGGAAGGGGTCAGAGTGATATGCTATCATATATGAAATGGATGTGTTGGGATGATAGTGACTAGTATATATATGAGTATGAGCAAAGTATGGAGAATATGAGGCTAGGCGTCAGTCTAATGAGGAAGATATACGTATTATGGCCATTAAGCATAAGCGCATTATCATAAAATATATCTTGTCATTGCATTGCATATGTATGAACTATGGTTATAAATTCTAATGGTTTAATATTTTAAGATTCTTTTGCTGCTTACTGAGTTGGTCGAACTCACCCTATTTTATTTATAGTTTTAAGTTGACAGGCCAAAAGGTGGAGCCCAACATGGGGTTGGGGCTCATGATCGAGATAGGCCATGATTTCCTACACGTTTAGTGGTTGCTATTATGAGAGTTCATATTTTCTTTTTTTTTTAACATTACTATGATGTATATAAGTTATAAATTTATCTAGTTGGATAAGTGATGTAAATAATAAAGCCTATATAACTTAATTTTGCTAACAAGTCATTATGACAGTTATGACAGAATGAATGTATAACTTATTGGCACCTACCATCACAATTTGACTTCTGATTTTGGGCAAAGTGTGGGTATATGTTATCGTATTTGGTGTGGATTTAGATAGATAATATACATGATAGTTGATCGTATAGGTTTAAGAGAACAATTCAGGGGAGACTTTGTCAAAAATTTCTCGTAATACTATCATAAAATAGTGCCTTAGAAGTGGGGCATTATAGAGTGGAATCAGAGCAAAGATTTTGACTAATCCTCAAATGAGTAATTGAGGTAAGTCCCAGAATTGTGATGGTAGTGGTTGCCAAGTAGTATGTGTTTGTTAAACCATAGAAACATGGGGGAACTGCTGGTTTAGGGAAGGAAAATAGTTTTTAAGTGGGATTGATATTTTATTTGTGTATGTTTATATGATTTTGTAATATTAAATTTTGCAATAATGGAACCTAAGGAAAGATTTGATAAGGGAAAAGCTCCCATGGTGGAAGAGCCATAGCGGCGGCCTGCTTGTACCAGAGCCATAGGAGTAATTATTAGGGAGGCATAGGAAGAACAACCTTGACAGGAAAATGGCTCTAGGCTATCACTGAATGAAGCAGATAATGAAGCCATTATTGAGCCAAAAGAAGTGGGTCAGCCAAAAATTGCAAGGAGATCTATAAGGACAGACAGACCTGGCCCATTGGGCCTATTGGCAAGGCAGTTCCGCTAGCTCAAGGGGCAACAACGGAACTTGGCGTTATGATGATAATGATGAAAATTATAACACAAACTCTTAAGGAGTTGTCATAAGCCTTGGTTGGCGGAACCAGTTATGAGGGAAAATGCAAGAGAACAAGTAATAGATTTGGGACAAACATCCTAGGAATGGCCTGTGATAGAATTGGACATGAAGGACTTTCATAATATGAACCCTCCTGTCTTCAAAGGGTAGAAGGATTACCACATAGGGATGAATAGATCTCTGGGATGGAGAGAGTGTTCATGTACATGTGATGTCCTGAGGAACATAAAGTTCTTTATGTGGTCTACTAGTTAGAAGGTGATGCAGAACACTAGTGGCATACTGAGAAATTAACCATCCTTGAGGATGAAGCAGGCTTATAATGGATGGAATTTCAAGAGAGATTTTTCCGTCGATATGTGCAGACTAGTAAAATAACTAGGCAGGCCATAGAATTTATGACCTTGATACAAGACAAAAGAACTATGGAAGAATATGATGAACAATTGAGGTCGTTGGCAAGGTTTGTGCCATGGGCACAGACAGACTCTTTGGAGACAACACAAAATTTTCAGGAAGGGTTGAGATTGGCAATTTGAAGGGATTTAGCTCCATTTATGTTAACCAGACACAAATATTTTTAAGATTGCCCACATAATAGAATGGGAGGAAGAAGGGCAAACTAAATTAAGAGAAAGGAAGCATGCGAAGGATGTTGATCGGGGGTGCAGAAAGAAGCATAAGACAGAATAGAGAAGTATTGTAACTTCAGGGAAGCTATATTTCTATCTAAACAACTTGAGCATTTGAGGTTTGAATGCCCACTACTATATAAAAGGTCAAGAGGCAGGCAGACATGATCATTCTTGGGAAAACCAAGAGAAATGAGTTAGATGTTAGAACTGACTAAGGGATCGAGGTAGAGGGGACCACTCATTTCTGTGCAGTGAGCTGGGCCATATTCAAAGGGACTGTCCTTCTTTGCGGGAAAGGAGTGAAAGTTGGTGAAACCCAAATAAGGGATAGAGGTTGAGGACCTAATGCAGCTTCAGGGCACCAATAGGGAGAGCAAAGGCCCCAAATGATTGCCATAATCTAGGCAACCCATGCCCAAGAAGCCCAAGTAATGGAGAACGTGGTCATGGGTAATCTACTTATTTGTGATTGTATAGCATGTGTTTAATTTGATCTGATTGCATCTCAATCCTTCTTATCTATTGCATTTGTGAATAGAGCTAGACTGCCTAAATATCTTATGCATCATGTGGACACTCCATTGAAAGCAGTTAGTACAGCTTCCGATTCTATGATATTCCTATAGTGATTGAAAGTAGGCAGTTTTATACTAATTTGATTGTGTTGAATATGGAAGGTCTTGTTGTTATGTCGAGCATAGATTGGTTAGCCAAATATGAGGCTAGAATGGATTGTAAGGCTAAGCAGGTGATTTTAAAGACCCCCGATGAATTGAAAATCATCTTTAAGAGTTTGCCTAAAGGTGAAGCGCCTAAACTTGTATTAGCCATGAAAGCCCTTAACCTAGTGCGAGAAAAGGTGAGGCCTATTTGGTATCCACTATAGATGTCCATTCTAAGCATCGATCGTTAGAGGATTACTTGTAGTGTGAGAATTTATAGATGTGTTCTCAAGTGAATTATCTAGACTGCCTCCAAAATGGGAAGTCGAGTTTTGTATTAATCTTTAGCCTTGAGCAAAACCCATATCCAAGGATCCATACGGAATGACAATAATTTAATTGGTAGAATTGAGAGTGCAATTGCAAGATTTGATGGAAAGGAGATTTATACATTCTAGTGTGTAGTAATGGGGTGTGCCAGCACTACTTATGAAGAAGAAAAGAAAGATGAGAGCCTAAGATTATGCATCAATTACAGAGAATTGAATAAGGTGACTATTAAGAATAAGCATCCATTATCTTGCAAAAATGATCTGTTAAATCAGTTGCAAGGGGCTATAATTTTCTCAAAGATTGATTTTCAATTAGGATATCATCAGATGAGAATTAAGTGGGCAGATGTGCCTAAGACCGCTTTTGAACAAGAGATGGGCAGTACATGTTTCTAGTAACACCATTCGAGCTAACAAATGCTCCTATTGTTTTCATGAACCTGATGAATAAGGTGTTTAAACCCTACATGGATCATTTCATGATTATGTTTATTGATGATATTTTGATATATTCTAAGAACAACAAGGAACATGAATCTCATTTGAGAATAGCACTACAGCGCTTAAGAGGAGAGAAATTATATGCGAAGTTGAAGAAATGTAATTTCTAGATAACCATCGTAGCCTTTTTAGGCCATGTCATTTCTAGAGATGGTATTCTAGTTGATCCTCATAAGATAGAGGTTGTGGTGAATTGTCTCAGACTTAGTATAGAGGTCCAGAGTTTTTTACAGTTAGCTAGATACTATTGGAGATTTGTCGAAGGATTCTCCATGATTACCATGTCCCTAACCCAATTAACTCGCAAAGGATCTAGTTTAACTAGAATGATTAGTATGAAAAAGGCTTTCAGGAACTAAAAAGACAACTAATAGAAGTGCCAATATTAACAGTTCCATCTAGATAGGGAGGATTTGTAGTGTATAGTGATGCATCTAAGAAAGGGCTAGGTTATGTGCTAATGCAGAACGAGAACGACAATTGAGATCCCATGAATGAAATTACCCCACATATGAACTGGAGCTAGCAGTAGTGGTCTTTACCTTAAAAATGTGGAGACATTATCTATATGAGGAGAAATGTGATGTATATACCGATCATAAGAGTCTGAAGTACATTTTTACCTAGAAGGAATTAAACATGAGGCAAAGATGATGGTTGAAATTACTAGAAGATTATGATTTAAATATTCATTATCACCCAGGAACTAATGCTTTGAGTAGGAAATCTAGGAATAGTATGGCATGCATACTCATTTAGAAGAAAGAGCCATTCGAATAATTGAGAAGTTTAGACTTATATGTGGGGATGAAAGGAATAGTTGCCCAGATGTGTTAGTTATGTATTCAATCAACTTTGATAGATGAAATTCGAGTAACACAAGAAGAAACTATAGATGAGGAATTATTCAGATTGAAAGCAAAGGCTTAGAGAAATGAACTCTCAAATTTCCTAATAGGTATAGATGCCATTTTGAGATATCAAAACTAGATAGTACTTCCTAAGGAGTTTGAAGTGGTATAGAAGGTATTAGAGGAAGCACATTATTCCGCTTATACCATCCACCCTAGTAGTACAAAAATGTATTAGGACTTGACATTCTAATATTGGAGGACTGGTATGAAGAATGATATAGCAAAATATGTGGAAAGGTGTTTAACATGCCAGAGGGTGAAGGTAGAACATCAAAGGCTAGGTGATTTATTCCAGCCTATTGAAATCCCAAAATGGAAGTGGACAGATATTACTATAAATTTTATTACAGGCTTGCCAAAGACAACAACTGGATTTGATAGTACTTAGGTTGTTGTGGATAGACTGACCAAAGTAACTCATTTTATACCAGTAAAAACTACATTTACTGCTAAGAAATATGCATAGATATATTAGTAAAGAAATAGTATGGTTACATGGTGTGCCCAAGGTTATTATTTTAGATTGCGGATCAATGTTTACTTCTAAATTTTGGAAAGTGTTACATAAGGAAAGTTGGACATGTCTCAATTTCAACAGTGCTTATCACCTTTAGACCGATGGACAGACTGAACGGGTGGATCAGTAGTTTGAAGACATGCTTAGGGCATGTATTCTTGGAGCTAGCATCTGACCTTGATTCAGTTTGCTTATAATAACAATTACAATTCTAGCATTCAAATGGCTCCTTTTGAAGTATTATATGGACGTAAATGCAGATCCCCTTTGTATTAGACCGAGTTAGGCAAGAATGCCTTAGTGGGACCATAGATGATTGCTGATACATTAGATAACATGGCACAAATAAGATTTGGATTGCCCAATTACACCAAAAGAGCTATGCTGACATGTGGAGTAACTTAGAATTCTAAGTAAGAGATAAGGTCTTCTTAAAAGTGTCTCTGATGAGGGGTGTCATACAATTTGGCACAAAAGGCAAACTCAAACTGAGATATATATATAGGCCCATATGAGATTCTAGAATGAATCGAAAAGTGGAATTCATGATGTGTTTCACATATCATCATTAAGAAAACATGAGCCAGATTCTTCTCATGTGATGGCACCAGAAGAAATTCAAATTTGAGAAAATTTGCAATAAATTGAACAACCAATTTGAATATTGGACAACAAGGAGAAATAACTCAGAAATAAGGTAATTCATCTTGTAAAAGTCCAATGGAGCCATCATACGAAAGATGAGGCGACCTGGGAAGTTGAAGAAACCATGCGAGCTAAATACCATTATTTGTTTATCTAAGTTTTGAGGTCGAAAAGTTTTATAAAAAGGATGGAATGTGATGCCTTAGAATTTTGAGGTATGAGGAAACTCATTTCTTTATTTGGGAATGAATGGTATAAGTGTGTATATTGAAAGTTTGAAGAAATTGTAAATATAACTTGATCTAGTTATAAGGATATCATTTCTAATTAATTGGTGGAAGTAGTTACGTGTTTCAATGATATAATTATGTAGCAAATTATTGGCTAATAATATGGAAAAAGGGAAATGTAAAATAATGCAAAAAAATAGGAGGAAAATAAGAAGGGAGAGGGGGCAACTGATTGGGCAATGCGACGCCAGTTTAGGGGGACAACATGCATAGGCCATCTAGCAATTTGGCGTGGTGCTAGTTGGTGATGGTGCGATAGAGCACCAAAAATCTAACTTTTTATAATGCTCCACCATCCCTCTTTTGCCCCATTCTCAATACCCAACCCTTTCATGTGTCTCAACCCTTTGGGTTTCCAAATCCTTAGAGGAATTTGGTGAATCTCAATAAGAAAGATGTTGATTGAGTGAACTACGACTACCCAGAGTGGAGGAAAACACAAAAATTAAATTATTGGAGCAGGAGCGAAAGGAAGAAAATTTGGGAAACTTTCCAAAAGAAAGTTTTACTAGAATTGGTGGTAGAAAGCTAGAAGTGAGTGATTTCCTTTAAGAAATAGTAAGTTTGAATTTTAGCTTATGAAGGTTTTTTAAAGGCCTAGGGTTTTGGAAGGTTGGAAAATGAAGAAATGGAATTATGGAGCATGATATGGTTGTATGTAGTGTTAAAGATGTTATTAATTATGTTAAAACATGATTCTATGTAATTGGAAAGGAAATCTATAGATTAAATCTTGTTGGAATTGGGTAAGTTAAGAAATGCACACTAAATGTTTGATGAAATGACACTAAGAAGAACAAAGCGTAATTAGGCATTATTGTTACATCCTTTACATGCCTTAATCGGGTTTTAAACATATCAGTTGGATAAACCCTAAAAAAGGCTATTTTATGATCTTGAGCTTGGAATGGAGTTGGTGATATATTATAGCCTTTCACTAAGTATATATACTAATGAGACATACAATCTGTGCATAAGAATTGGTGATCATTGAATTGGACTTGGAATCCCAAAGTTTAAGGCTAAAGAGGGTGAAATTGGCCATTTAAAGGTAGGCATATTTTATTACCTTTGTATTTAAAGTTGGATTTTCATGAAAAAGTATCCAAGCATCATATTTTAATTATCATTGAAATCTGATGCATAATGATTTGAACAATGTACATGTTTGTGGATTTTCTTGTGAATATTTTACACATGGGTCCAAAGTATGATTTGATATATCATTGTGTGGAATTACACCATGAGTAGCATCATGAATCACGAGCATTGCATTTGGGTGAGTTAGTATGATTCCAATGAGAAAATTGAGTTCCTTAGAGGATTTGGAGGCAGTGATAAGGGAAAGGGAGGTACAATGTAATGCCCCGTGCCCCCACCCTATCCGTTTTGGCCATCCGGTAGATTTTCTCTATTAGGGCCTATGTGGGATGTTACCATTCCCTTTCTTCTCAATAATTTTCCTATTTTAAGGAAAATATTCTATCAAAAATTTTGCAGAGTCTACTCTGAATTTATTTGATTATAAATCTATACATTTTATAGTCATGTGTAAAACTAGAATTTCAACAATTATAAATCAATTTATAAATCACTAAACTAGCCCAGAATCTACATTGCCCCATGATGGCAATAAACACATTTAATCTCTCTCAATATCATATACAATTATCACTATTATGACATGCCATTACACTAGAATATACATCATTTGTATTTAACACAACTATACAAATTATCCTGATACAAATATACAAAGGAATTCCCATTCCGACATTTTAACATACCCTCAAACTTGTCTTTTTTACATGCTCTCCAATCCTAATCCATAATTGAGATTCTTTACCTCACTTGTTAGATAAAAAAGATAATATAAGAAGGCATGAGTCTGGGCAACTCAATAAGTAGGTAGATAGGAAATAAAAATCCATAATGAATAACATAGCATGTTCTATCAGAAATATATAATCATGCTTAATATTCTAATATACAATCATACCACATGCATCATCACATTTGAATCTAGAACATAGTGTTTTCACATCCAAAACATATATAGCCAGATCCAACACTTTTCATTCTATTCAACACTTCCTCAATATAGCACATATATAACATTCATTCTTAAACAAAATTAAGGGATGCTCTTTATCCCCTATTAAATTAGATAATATCAAACTTAAACAATTATGAGATATCCACTGTCCTGAACCAAAACATACAAGCCTAGATACAAACGAATGGGATATTCCATACCCCCATTCAGTCATCATATTCAACTAGTGAAATACACACTCATCATTTCATGAGTTCCAATCCCAAGAGCTCCATAACTTCCATTCCACAAGCTCCACAACTTCCCATCCATACTTAGATGATCCTACACACATCACATGCATCCCAAATTAAATCTCAATTTGTTTCTCATTGAAACATTTAATCAAACATCTTATATGCATTACTTAATTTATAATTTTCATTATAATATATCAACAAATTCTATTAATTTTAGGTTACTTGGGCTTCTAATTCCACTCAATACACATTATTATCTTTCATGGGGCATTTCATTGAATGCATTACTTAAATCTTTGCACTTCAAAAAGAGTCTCAAAGGGAATTTCATTTTCAAACACATACACCATACTTACTACACCATTAATGTATAATTAACCATGAGAATAAGTTAATTAAGTCAATTAACTTACTCAATTAACTACTTAACCACTCAAAACATGAAATCCCCTATTTATAACTAATTTAAATTATGAACAACAACCAAAAATAATATTTCACATACTCAAATCAATCTAAAACCATGATAATTCAGTAATTAGTCATTTTCCCTTTGGGAATTACACTTAATCATGAATTATCCCCCGAATTTCACTAATCATAGGTTGGGTATAACTCTACCTTAGCATAAATGTTGATTTATATTACCCAATTAAGTTCTAAAAGATTATTAAGCATGATTAAATCATTTCTCCCATGATTTCCACAACAAAATGCCATCATTTTCACCTTAAGATTATTGTACATGAATGTGTAGAAATCCTAGCAAACCAAATTTATGATTTTTCATGCCTAAATCACCATAATCAATCCATAAAATCACTTCCTCCATGATTCCTACATCAATTCTTTATCAAATCTCCCCAAAATTGTTGTGCACAGAATCTACAAAACCCCAGCTAAGCAAAAAAAGAAAATCGATTGGGGAAAGCAAACTTACCATGAAATCCAAGCATGACTTCCATTTCAAAGCATGAATTCATCCCCAAATCTTAAAGAACCCACCATGGGTTGTATCCAACATGAATTCTCACCTTTTTCCATGACCCTAATTGCAAGAACTTAGGCTAGAATGGATGATGAGGGGATTACACATCTAAATCTATTGAGGTTCTAACTAAAAGGGCAAGGGCTGGGATAATAGGTTAGGGCATTAAGGAAGAAGAGGAGGAAGAAAATAAAATAAAATGGACAAAAGAAGCCCTTAAAAAGTTATTTTTTTGGTGGTCCGATGCGTCACCAAACCAGATGCCAAAATGCTCACTTGCTAAATGCCATTTGGCCGCCGTGGTCCTCAAGCTACTACCTACATTTTGTTCCTATTTTTCTTCATTTTATGTGTTATTTTCTCTCATGTATTTAGTCCCTCATTAATAATAACATATTGGCATAATCATTCCACATTAAAGTACATATTAATCTCCCTCAAATACTAGAGATCATATCAATTTATCATCCCTAAACCAATAACTTAACTCATCCCAAACTTTTTCTCCCAAATTCCCTTAATTCATATCAATTTTTAAATATAATTTGTATACCTAGCCCTCAAATCATCTCATAATGCCCAAATACATGTTTTGATAATGTTTCCTCGATTTTCAACACCCTGGGTGTTACAGACTATCCTCATTGCGAAAAGTTTCATCTTTGAAACTTTTGATATCATAAAATTTTTAGTATTGCCTTAAATTATGATTCAATTCAAAACTTGTATCACTATCACCACTTAACTCAACCCATTTACACATCAATCATGTTTATAAACATGTTAATTATCACTAAATTATGATAATATGTCACAAAGGGCAAAAATATGACTTTCATGAGAACTTACTAAAATAATCAAAGGTCCAATTACTATAAACATACATAATCCCATTCTTTCATTATGTATTACCACTCCTATATAAACAATAACAAAAAAAATTCTTATCCATATTATAAGTATGCTTATCCATACGCAATTTCCTTAGTAGCACAAATACAAAATCAACATTCTCAATTCAATTCTTAGTCCAATATTTTCATGACTTCAGAATCAACCAATATAGGAGAAATTTACAATAATTTCTAGGTTAACATTATCTAATCACAATAATTTAGTTCAACCATAATAAAATCCCCTGTTAATTAATACATAGGAATATAGCAATTAATTTGGCAATGTCAAGTGTTGTATCTTTTATAATAAACAATCATATCTGTAGAATCCATCAAATGATACTCAATGTTCAAAACATTATATTCCATATGCATTCGCTAAATAAGCCTATAAAATACTTTTGATGAAGTCATTTACTCAAAAGCCAACTTAGGGCTTTCACAACTACTCGCAAATGGAACTACTATCATGGTGCTAATACAAACAATATCAAATTTCTAACAAAGGGTCTACTAAAATACCATCCATATCTAATCGACTCTTATGATTTTTTCTCAACATATTAGTATCCATACTTCCATTTGCCTACTACCAACTAATACCATGCTCAAGAGGCTATGAACCAAGTGGACTCGGCCATGAATCAAGTAGACACAACCACAATCCAAGTGGACATGACCATAACCAAATGGCATCAACCATCATCAAAGTGGACTCAGTTACTAACCAAAGGGACTCAACTATCTTACAACTTTGGTGCTCTGGTCCATTCCTACAATCCCAGATATAAATGTTATAAGATTCATAACAACATTACCAATGTCATCTATAGTATCTAGCCATCACTACAACCTAGGGATTGTAAGTTCTCCATTCACACCTATGAAATAAGCAAAGGAGTCCCACACAATAGGTTGATTAGGCCTCTTCGCCATCACTTGCAGCAGCATTAAACAAAGCCCTATTATAGGTAGGATCTCAAATATCCAAAGTAGCCATCCCAACAAACATCAACCTTCCTCTTCTGACTAGTAATTCAATTTGTTGCTTAAGGTGGTAGCATTCTTCAGTATGTTTGCCTTTTTTGGGGTAGAAGCAGTATTTGTTGGATTCCTACTTCCAGTGGCTGGGTTTGAGTCGAGGCAGTTCTATTAGGTCACCTTGATTCCTAATTTCTTGATAAATGAATGTGCGTGACTAATTAAGGATAGTATAACATTTTCATATATCTCCTTTTCCTTGTAGGGTGGTTCCCTTTTTACAATTCTAAAATTTCCACTCTTGAATGGCTTTCCATAATGTTGTGGAGGAGATTTTCTTCTTCTTCTACCAAAGCTAATATCCTGTTCCAAAATGAACTCCTCCATGTTAATATGCTGGTTAAGGGCTTCTAGAAGCATAGGATAATTCTTTGGGGGCTCCAAGCACTTGTGATACTTGGTCTGCTTGCTTTTTGCTCCATTTTGTAGCACCTCCATTGCTACAGTTCAGTCAAGGCCCTCAATATCCATAGCAAGCCAATTAAAGTAGTTGACATATTCCCTAAAGGTCTCTCTATCTTTTTGTTAGACTGCTATCAATGATTCAACAATCCACTTTTGCTTTTGTTGTCTTATGAAGCTAGCTAGGAAGCATCATTGTAACTCTTTGAATGTGCTTATGGATCTAAGATCTAGAGTGTAGTACCAAGATAAGGCCACTCCTTTCAAAGTATATTTGAAGGCTCAACACTTGATAGCATTAGATACTCCTACCAAATTCATTTGGTCATCGAATCTAGATAATTGGTCACCTGAATTGTTAGTGCCATCGTAGGCATCTATGTGAGGTATCTTAAACCCTTTCGGGAGAGGCCCTTCAATGATTTCCCTTATAAATGGAGGCTGCTCAATAATCCTTTCATTACTCTATGTGTCTTTTAGGAATTCTCCTTTCCAACCCTTTAATCCTCTCCTCTAGAATTTTTTGGGATTTAGTTTCCACACGAGATTGTGCTTCATCTTCTCTCATATCCAAGTTTGGTCTTTTGTTTGGTTATCTTAGGACTAATTCCTTTATAATGTTTTATGGATATGGCAAGCTAATTGGTGATCCTTCCAATGTTTCCTCTCTCCTTATTGGGAAAAGGAGCTTCCTGTATAGTAGGGACACCTTCTGTAATCTTTGCATTGACAGTACCTTCTAAAGCGGGCTCATATATAGAAGCAACAATAGGCCTCCCTCCATGCAGAAGTGGCGGTCTAGCTAAGTTCCCAACTTCAAACCTGAGAGCAGTATGCAGATGTTGTCTAGGGAGAGTAGGGGCTAGTGGTTGCGACTAGGGGTTCCCTTCTTGACCATTAAAGGAGAACATACTCTTGAATATAGAGTAGATAAGAAGAGTACCTTAGGGACTTGTTAGTTTCTTAGAAGAATGATCATATCATAGTTTTTTGGGAAGCAGACATCTTTTGCTCTGTCAACTGCCAAGGCTGAATATGTAGCAGCTGGAAGTTGTTGTGCATAAATTCTCTGGATGAAACAACAATTGGGTGACTATGGTTTGAAGTTTTTTGATACACCCATCCAATGTGATAATACCAGTGCTATAAATATGACCAAGAATCCTATTATGCATTCTAGATCTAAGCATATGGAGACCAGGCACTATTTCATTAGAGATCATGTCTAGAATCATAATGTCTATTTAAAATTCGTACCAACTAAAAAATAGTTAGCAAACATTTTGACTAAGCCACTCCTAGAAGATAGATTTTATATGATTAAAAGAGAGTTAGGAGTGATAGATCCATGTGCATAATGATAATTTCTTGATATGATTACATTGATATGAGTTGAAAGATTATTTTACATATTTTTTGATTTGAATGCTATACATTTATGATTTGAAATGACATGCTAGATTGAATAAAATTAATATTTAAGATTATCATAGTCCTAAGGCATTAGTTAAGCTTATTTGGGACACTTTACAGCTTAAAATCTTGGTTTGGAATTCTTCTCCTCAACGATTTTTTTGTGATAATGTTCTTGATTCAATTTCATGTTTAGAATAGTTTTAGACAGTTTAGGACACTTTCTGACATATGGAACTTCACTTCATCATATCCAACTCCCATCCTAAATCTAGTTTCCAAACACAACCATCTTTGTCTGAAGTTACGATTTTGAACTGAACCAAAATACTTTCTGTGTCCAAAAAATCCAGACTTATTACTTATTTTCCAAAAGCGCCAAAGCCCTCGTTTCCAAAGTAAAGTCTCATTTTCCCTCTAGAATTAAACTATCTTCATTATAATGATTATCTCTTAACCATATTTAGCAAACATTCATTCAAAATCTTCTTAAGAATCTGCTAGAACCTCATAAGAACCCTCTAGAAATTGCTTACTATTACAGCCATGCCTATTAATTCATCCTCATCCATACAACGCTAAGGTAAGAGTGAAAAAGAGAGTACTTAGTTCATGCAATGAATATCACGAGTAGAGAAAGAACAAGTGATAAATGTGCAGAAGAAAATTCCTTGAGGCAAAGCAATGTGGACAGATAAGTTATTGAGATGTTTTTGATTGGAGATAGTTGTTTTAATGAACTTGATAAAGTTTGTCATGTCTCTG
Source organism: Pouteria campechiana (assembly GCA_036873735.1). Lineage (NCBI taxonomy): Eukaryota > Viridiplantae > Streptophyta > Magnoliopsida > Ericales > Sapotaceae > Pouteria > Pouteria campechiana. The sequence continues at coordinate 19,592 of JAYJMB010041480.1, forward strand.
AAGAAGAAGATAAGAGAACTAGATGGATATCTATAAGAGATATTACGTTCTTTGAAGATTACCAAAACCATCTTCATATGAGTTCAAAGGCCCTACTTCCAACATTACCATCTTTGGAGGCCGAAGACAAGGAAGGCGAAGTAGCACAAGCAGCAACCCCCTTCTCCCCCGTCCAAAACTTTGGCTCCTCTAATGTGATTTTACCAAAAGTAATGGATGCATGCCTATGCATGATTCCAAAATTTTTAAACGATCATAATTACACTCCACCTCAATCTCTCTACCCCACCTTTTCTTTCATCCATCCCATCCCTGCTACACCTTTCACTATTAGATTAGCACTCTATTTGTTCTAAAATATATCCAAGTGTATCTTTGTTTGTAACTTTGTTTGTATTGAAATGAAATGAAATATCTTTTTGTATTCATTTTGAGTATTTTATTTTAAAGTACATTCTCTCTTGTGTATAATTTCTTCCTATATGCCTTTGTTTAATAATGACAAAAGGGGAGAAATAAGAAAGAAATAAGAGAGAAATAAGGGAGAGAATTATCTATTTGTATGTTTGTATGATTATAATTAAGTGCACCCATTTAGGGGGAGGATGCACTATGTTTGGGGGAGCTATGTATGTTTCGTTGTGAATGAATTATTTATTAGTTCTCATATATGTCCTTTTTTATCTATTTGAAAGGTATGTTACTTAAATGTTTTGTCATCATTAAAATGGGGGAGATTGTTGAACCAAATTTATTTTATTTTGTTTGATTTTGATGATGAATATGTTTATCCAACCAAGTTTTGATAATGAATATATTTAGCCAACCAAGTTTTGATGATGAGCAAAAATCACATGAGCGAATGGTTTAGCTATTGATTGTTATTTCCAAGTGTGCAGTAATGAATAATATATCAGCAAAATAACTTCAGTAAAGTGAACATGAAATAGAATAAGAGATAAGATCCACCATTTATTAAAGGATGAACACGTAAATGCTCAAATATTATGATAGGCATCGTAGACAAGCTTCAAAGTCATTTTGGACACAGTTTCAATCATTGCCAAAGCAAATCAGACAGATGCCAAATGTCAAACAGAAACAAGGTTTCAAAAAGGAGAATGAAACTAAGTTTCAGACTCAAGAAAAGGTTCGAACACTAAAGAAGCAAGTTCAGAAGTTGTGTGACCAATTTGTACATAGAACTAAGTTCGGACAATGCTAAACAAGAAGCCAAGATGCTGGAAGTTCAAAGCCAAGTTTAGACACTACAAAGCAAAGTTTGGACAATAAAGAACCCTGTTCGAACACTGATGAAGTATGGAGATAGTCCAAATGCATCTAAGAAATCCAAGTCCAAAAAATTCAAGTGCTAAGTTTCAAACACACTGTTATTACAAGCTCGACTAGACCAAAATTTTACTTTGGACATTGCCAGCTCATCTCTGGACAAAGCTGATAATCACTTGTGAAAGCAAAGGGAATTCACACCACTTCTAAGTCCAAAATTTTACTTTGGACTTAGCGATTCACTTTTGGACATACTTGAAAGAAGTCTGTTGCAAGATAAATGACTCAAGTTAGTCCATAATATTAATTTCAGACATAGTTTCTTACCTTGGACATTACCAAAGAGTCTTCAGACTAAAGAACCTGCGAGATTACTTCAATGGGCAGAAAATCTTAATGATTTGCTCAATTTAATGAACACCGCCTTCTCCAATGAGTAGATTTTGAATCTTAGTTTAAAAGGAGTAAGGAGAGACCATTCCAAAGAGTTAGTAAGTTAGAAAAAAATTTTTGAAAGATCTTACAAAGCATTTACTCAGACATTAAAGTTTTTCTTCCAACTCCGCTATGTAAAATGTCATCTTCATTCAAAGAACATTCTCTGCAATAGCTTTAGGTAGTCTAATATACTCTGTATTTATTACAATATATTTATTTATGTAGCACTTTAAAATCTATACAAAATTAGCCTATGTAAGAGGCATTTTTATTGTACATTGTTCTTTGTTTGGTATAGCAAGGAAGGGGTATAAGTTTGTTAGTAAGCCTGGAAACCAATGAATGTATAAGTTTGTTGGTGAGCATTGAAACAAAAAATTATTAAAGTTTGTTGGTGAGCTTGAAAACCAATTGTTGTAAGTTGTTGGTAAGCTTGTAAAACTAATAGGTGTTTAGTGGAATCTGAATGCAATGAGTGAGGCAAACTCAGAGAGAGGAGTAGGTACTGTATTGTGGTTCAAACCTCTATAAAAATACTTGTGTGTATTGTGCTATGTAATTTACTCTTTATTCTTTTTAGCACCTATTACTCAAAATTTTAAAAGCTCAATTCACCCCCCCTCTTGAGCTACCTTAGATCTAGACCAATAATATGCTTGACAAAGAATCTAGTATTACATTTACATACTAAGCTTATCAAGATGAGGCATTACTTTATTAGTGGCCATGTAGAGAAGCATGACATTTGTATGGAATATGTTTTTATGAATGCTCAACTTACTAACATCTTCACAAAACCATTATCACCTAATAGCTTTTAAAAAATTAGAAGAGAATTAGGAATGATAAACCTAAATGCATAAGGCCACACATTGTCAAAATCTATTTTATGCAATATGTTGATTCATTTAGGGTATGTGAATAAAGAACATTGTTGTATCCAAATAGTAATAATAACATGTTTAAAATGAACATTCTTAGAAAAATAAAAACTGAGCAAGCAATGGCAAGCACAACAATCGCTTGGTCCTTTGCGCCCGAGATTTGAACAAGATAAAACCCTTGTGCCTTTCTTCTTCCTATTCTTCCTTTCCATCTTACCAACCCCCTCCCATGCGATTTTTCTCTCCTTCCTCAATATATCCTCTAAAATTACCATCTTTCCAAATCTCTGGACTTCTTTGCATTTCAAACACTTCATTTACATCATCCGTCACAATGGCACCTAAAATTGTGGTATCTAAGCCCTAACGTGCTCCCAAGAGGCCAAGGACTAGAGGAGGGAGCTCTACATCTAGAGGCACAACTTTAAGGGCCACTTATGGGTCCAAAATAGTTCGCATCCAAGAGGACTCTCTAGGTAATCACTATGGACCCTCTCTTTGTACTAGAAATGAGCATGTTAGTGAAGAGGGTGAAGAAGTTTCGATGGGAGATAATTCAGGAGAAGTTAGTATGTTTGACTTGAGTAGTCTGCTGGATACAGTGGATAGAAGAAAGGTCTCTAAAGCCAAGTTCACCCCTAGGGACCACCTTGTTTATTAATTTAGAGATAGTGCGAGAAAATTTAAGTTTTATACATCCATGTTGGGCATGCCAATGCATATATAAAGGAAGATAGACTTGACCTTCCTCAATAACTATCATTCTGATATAAGAGCCATGATAACTACCAAGGTCGGGGAGTATTGATGGAGTATGATGCCCCAATATACCATGAGTTGATACTAATTTTTTTCTTTAGCTGGAATCCAAGAGAACATCTCTCTAAGGTGAAGGGCATAAAGATGAGGTTTGGAACCCACATCACCTCACCCAATAGACATTTGGGAGAAATCTTTTGTGTGCCCTCGAATGACCGTCAAATGAGGATGAAGTAGAGATGAACAACTATTCAATGCTCTTTCCACTAGAACAACATAAAATAGGGCACATAGATACATGAAGACTATAGACATGAGCATTGAGATGAGTGTTAAGAAAATTGTCGAAGTTCATGATTGTGCCTAAATTGGGAGGAACAGAGACCGTGATAACGTATGAAGCAAGGATTTTGTGGAAAATTTATGATTATAAGAAACTTAGTCTTCTTGGGATACTTTTCTATGCATTTGGATACATGCTCACAAAATTTTTACAATATTTTCAAGTTTCTTTACAACGAGAGTCTACAATCTACAAGTCCACCCTCAAGAAGGACAAGGTTGGAGAGATGCTCTTAAAAAGAATGTAGATCATCAAGGTAGAATATATAATAGAATATGATGCAATACATGAGACAAAGATGGAAGAGAAAGGGGGGTTAGGAGATGAAGGCAATTCTAATGAAAAGCATTCTAAACATAGAGCACCCTTCTAGGGGGAGGAAGATGAAGAAAGAAGGGAGGAGCCAACAAAGCATGCCTCTAACTCATCTCAAGCCCTACCTCCTATAGCTATACGGTCACAATCATCATCTACATTTGTTAGGCTGTCTACCAAAGTTTTATAGCTGAGAGAAGATGTCACTCAACTTAGGAAGTACGAAGAGCATGGAATGTATTGCATGGAGAAGAATTTGGATCTACTACTCTCCCACTTTGGATTACACTACACTTCATCTCCATTGCATCCTAGCCTCATACCACATCCATTCTTGTTTCCACCTCACCAGTCTTAGAACCACTTTTTGAAGTATCTCAACTCATTTCTCAAATTGTGGCTAACACTTAACCTTCTTAGGAGGAGAATGCTCCCTCTCCCTGAGGAGAATGCTCCCTCTCCATACTCTAACCCTTAATGCATTGGCAAAAAGGGGGGGAGAAAGCTTGCAATGATGTGCTTTTTCATTTTTCATGAGTGATTTGTAATGAGGAATGGATGTGAATCCATGATACTTTTGTTTCATTTGTATGAAATTTTGAAAACTTGAATGATATGTTGAATTATTCAATACAAATGAGTGTGAATGATATTTATTTTCAAATTGCTAAATGATGAATGGATAAGTTTCGATGTGATAGTCAAATTTTGATGAATGCAAATATTATTATTGACTATTATGATGATGTTAGTATGTATAGCTTATGAAAATTTGAAATGTAGTGTATTAAGTGCATTTATTTCAAATGCATTAAGATTCTAAAATGTAAAAAAATAATATGAAATGAATATGCAAATAAAATATGAATATCAAGATACTTTTGTAAACATCATAGAAGTAAGCAAAAAGTTGAACTTAGAATGTTTTTCATTGTAAAGTGAATTTGATGCTTCATTGAGTTTTGTTAATCAACAAAAAAGGAGAGATTGTAAGCACCAACTTATATTTTGACAATGGTTCCAGATAGTGAAGATCAAATTGAATTGCTTCAGGAGTCTCAAGAAAAACCAATGGAGGTTTCTTCCAAAGGTGGTTCCATAGGACTATCTCAATTATCTGGTTCTTCTGCTTTTTATGATTCAATTACTTCACCTAGGGTGGAAAAACTATCTTCGACTCCTTAATGGATGATGATTATTGAAGATGTCTTGGCCTCTAAGGGGGATCTTGATATTATTTTGGGAGTGGTGCCCCCTCTTCCTCTTATTAATAGGGTGCTTGATGGTCAAATTATAATTTCTCACAACTGCATGAGTGTATAGTAGTATAGTTTACAAAAAAAGAGTCAATCCCACAGAGAACTATCAAACTGATTCAATTATATCTAGTTACTAAACTATTCTAAATCAAAAGATAAAGTGATGTTGAATAGAAAAAAGTGCAAGATTCAATATGAGAATAGAAACTGTTGGTAAGCTGATGAGATTTCATAGGTTGCAAGAGTCTAGGGATCCAATTTTACTACTGAATGATATCCGATGTTATTGAGATTTTGGATTCCATTCATTATCTTGGGTTTGTTCATTGCTTTTAATACAGTCATCTGGTTTGCTTAATTGTCTAATCACCAATTTTATAAATAAGATTGATTGTCTAAGCATGGTTAAGGTACACACCATATGCTAAACTAATCTATTTGGTTCATTAAAGTTCTTTACTCTTAATGAGTTTTCACCTTAATTGTGTTACACACCATAGGTAATTGGAAAGAGTGAAAATATTTGATTTAAACCTGCACACCTAATAGTAATAATCGTATATTGGTGAGAATGAACCCACGATAATGAATTGAATCCGACATCCCAGTAACATAGGATATCATTGAGTAGTGAAATCAGATCCCTAGACTCTTGCAACCTGTGAAATCTGATCAACTTACCAACTGTTTTTGTTCTCATATTGAATCCTACACTTTTATTTATTTAGCATCACTTCATCTTTTGATTTAAAATAGTTTAGTAACTAAATATATTTGAACCAGTTTAATAGTTTCTTATGGGATCGACTCTTGCTTTGCATACTATACTGCTATAAACTTGTGCACCTACTAGGAATTATAATTTGACCATAAAGTTTTTGGTGCTATTGCTAGGGAATTAGTTCCAAATTGATTTAATTAATTTAGTTATAATTTTTCTTTTTTCTTAGTTGTAGTTTATTGTCTTTAGGATTTCTAGTTATTTAGTTTTACTCTCTTTCTTGTGCAGAACTGTAATGCTCAAAAGATGATCACCAAATCTAGTTCTATTTCCCCTAAACAAAAAGCATAAGTGAAAAAGAAGTTTAAATGGCTAACAACATGGAAAATAGAGTGGCTCAACAAGCTTAACAGCTGACAAAGGAATTTACCTGCCCAACAATTATAATTTCACCTTCATGCACTATTTTGAATGACAATGCCAGGAATTATTAACTAAAGCATATCCACTTCAACATGCTTTCTTCGTATGATGGTGTAGCTGCAGAAGATCCCTTAGCATTTTTGTGTGATTTCTATGCAACTATTTAAACTTTTCCTTTGCAGGGTCTAACTAAAAATCAGTTACTTATGAGATATTTCCCATACACCTTGAAGGATGCAGCGAAGACCTGGTTAATGTCTCTAGCTCCTCGATCACTGACTATATGGGATGTAGTATATAACAAGTTCATTGATAAATTTATTCCCATGCTAAAACTGTAGAATTAAGAAGTAAGATTGCCACTTTTTCTCAAATTGATGGGGAAGCATTCCATCAGACATGGGAGAGATTTAAGGCATTGATGATCCAATGCTCTTACCATCGATATCCCCTTGATTTGCTCAATCAATTTTTCTATGATGGACTGACACAACCATGCCAAGCCATGCTTGATAATGCTGTAGGTGGAGCAATGGGAGAGAAGACTTAAGAGGAGACATATGATTTGTATGAGATTCTTGGAGTAATCTCACAATAGAAGAGTGTTAGAGGTATGTCCAAAGGAATGTATGAGGTAAACTCTAACAATAGTTTTTCTATGTAGATGATAGAGATGGCAAAGTAGGTGGAGATATTGCGTTTTATGATGATAAACTATAAATAGAATGCTCCTACTGAGATGTGTTCAATATGCGGTATTACTGGTCACTCACATAATGCTTGTCCTTCTAGTGAAAATTTTATGAGCATGTCAGAGCAAGCCAGTGCAATGAAATTCTACATATAGTGACCACGCAATGACCCATATTCAAATACCTACAATCCTATTTAGAGGAATCATCTCAACTTCTCATGGAATAATAATCACAACTAGAGCTAAGTAGGGACATCTTTTTAGCCTAATAAGCCCACTCTTGAAGAAACCATGCAAAGTTTTATTCAAGCAACTCAAACTCAGTTCTAGAATAATGAATCAATATTTTAGAACTTGGAAGGCATCCATGAAGAAGATGGAGATGCAGTTGGGTTAGATTGTAGAGGTTGTGCAGAGTCATACACCTGGGAAGTTGCCAAGTCAACTAGAGTAAGCAAGAGCTACCACGCATGAAGAAGTAGAAAGGTAATTGATAATAAAGTTGGTAAAGAAATTGATGAATCTAATGATTCTATAGGAACAGACAAAGTGAAGGAAAAGGAAGAAGAGGAGGTGAATTCAAGGAGAGATGTGTTTCCAATAGTTGACCCTCCAGTCATTTATAAGTTGCCACTACCTTATGATCCACTAATACCTTTTCCAGAAAGATTGAGGTAGAGAAAATTGGACAAATCTTTTTCTATTATTTATGATATCATTTCCAAAGTTAAAGTTAACTTACCTTTCCTTTATGTGATTAAGAACATGCTAGCTTACACAATTTTTTTGAAGGAACTAAGATCAAGGAAGCATAAGTATGAACCACATAAGAATGTATTAGTTTCAGAAGCAGTTAGTGAAGTTTTGCAAACAAATATCCCTCCAAAACTGAATGATCTAGGTAGTTTTAATATCACTATTACTGTTGGAGGCACAAACAAGGTAATGATAATGTTGGATTTGGGTGGTAATATCAATCTAATGCCTTATTTTGTATATTCATAGCTTGGTTTGGAAGATTTGAAACCCACTACAATGTCTCTATAATCAGTGAAATATCCTAGAGGCAAAGTAGAGGATATTCTAGTATAGATTGATAAATTAATTATTCCTATAGATTTTGTTGTGCTAAATATAGAGAGGCAAGTGATTCTAGAGAGAGAGGTGTCCATTCTTCTTGGGCATTTATTCATGACTACTGCAAAAATAATCATGGATGTGTAGAATGGAAAACTAAAAATGACTGTTCTAAATGAGACTATGGAGTTTTCTATTTACAACTATTTACCTTACCTTCAGACCATAGTGGTTGTTTTTAGATTGATTATATGGACTCTCTTGTCTTATCTACATTTGTGTAGTAGGAAATAGAAGATAAACTAGAATTGGTAATTATAACTACTAAATTTGTTGAGGAAGATAAAGAAGTCAAGGAATTGAAAGAAGATCTAGATAGTGTAGAGGAAGTTAGAGAAGAGGAAGCTAACAAAGAGGTGCTAATGCATTTGAATCCAAAATTGGCACTATCAATTATCATACCACCAAGATTGGAAATGAAGCAATTGCCATAGAACTTAAAGTATGTATTTCTGGGTAAGAATGATATGCTTTCAGTTATAATTGCTACTAACTTATCTATTGATGAAGAGAATAAGTAACTAAACATTTTGAGAGAGCACAAGGAGGCTATAGATTGGACTTTAGCTAACATCAAAGGAATTATCCCCACTATGTGGATGCATAAGATTTTGTTGAAAGATGTTGTAAAGCCTTCCAAGGAGGCTCAAAGAAGACTTAACCCTCACATGTAGGAAGTTGTTAGAGTAGAAGTAATCAAATTATTGGATACAGGTATTATCTACCTAATCTTTGAAGGCAAATAGATAAGTCTAGTTCATGTGGTGCCAAAGAAATTTGGTATTTTTGTTATTAAAAATAACAATAATGAGTTGGTGTCAATGAGAATGATTACAGGGTGGCGTATGTGCATAGAATACAGGAAACTAAATCTAGCCACAAGAAATGATCATTTTTCTCTCCCCTTTATTGATCAAATGCTTGAACATTTAGTACGTCATGCTAACTATTATTTTCCTAGATAAATTTTTTGGTTATAATCAAGTTCCCATTGCTCTACAAGATTAGGAAAAGACTACTTTCACACTTAGAACTTTTCCTTATCTAATGATGCCTTTTGGTTTGTGCAATGCCCCTGTAACCTTTCAAAGGTGTATGATGTCTATTTTTTCTTATATGATTGAAAGGTTTATTGAGGTATTTATAGATGATTTTTCTATTTTTGGTGATCATTTGATGATTGCCTTGATAACTTGAAATTAGTGTTGAAAATGTGCATTGAAATGAATCTAACATTAAGCTAGGAGAAATGCCATTTCCTATTTAAGTAGGGAATTGTGTTGGGACACATTATTTCTAGTAAAGGCTTTGAATTGTAGAAGGAAAAAATTGAGCTGATTGCCAAATTACCTCCCCCAACTTCAGTCAAGGGAGATATAAGTTTTCTTGGTCATGTAGGTTTTTACAGATGGTCCATAAAGGACTTTTCTAAAATTTCTAGACCATTATGTAACCTGCTAGCTAAAGATGTGACTTTCTGTTTTGATGATGAGTGCCTTGTTGCTTTTAATACCTTGAAAGAAAATCTGATTTCTGCTCCAATTCTGTTGTTCATGATTGATCCCATCCATTTGAACTTATGTGTTATGCATTTGACTTCACTATTGGTTTTGTTTTAGGACAAAGATTAGATAAATTGCCTCATGTGATTTATTATGCTAGCAAAACTTTGAATGAAACATAATTGAATTATTCCACCACTGAAAAAAGAATTCCTTGCAATTGTGTTTGCATTGAAAAAGTTTTCCTCATATCTAATTGAGGTAATTATCTAT
>JAYJMB010041491.1:0-32166 GCA_036873735.1 Pouteria campechiana
CATCAAGTTTTGGACCATCAAGTTTTTGGCGCCGTTGCCGGGGACTGATTGCGAACCATCTATTTTTTGGCTCATCATTCGCTATCCCCAACAATCCACTCATTCAAACAATATGAGAAACCTCATGGAAAACACGGTGCTAGTTATCATGGGATACTCATGATCTCATCAATCCATACATTTACACATAAACAAACAAAAGAGCCTACTTACCTTAATAAAAGACCAATTTACAATCTTCAAGTTCCATAACCGAGCTTCCAATCAAATAACTTTACACATATAACATATATCAGGTGAAACTAGTTATTAACTTATACATTCCAAACACTTCTATTAGCTGAAAATCATCACTCGTTTCAATGTGAGATCCCATTAGGTCCGAATTTGGGGGTTTTCACTTAAATCACGATTTTAAGGCTTTCTATATTAAAATGCTCAACTTAAGATTCATTAACATCCCTTAACCATTGTTCATTTACCAATTTATGTCAATTAAGTACACCTTTCAATTACCACTTAAGGGCTACTAAGGGATCCTTCAAACACATCTTGTTTCTTGTTGAGACATTTCATCAAATATTTGAGATGCACCATTTAAATTTCAATTTCTCAAAAAGGTGTCTCAAAAAACTTTCCTTTCTAACCACATACATCCATGATATGACACACTTAATAGTTAATTAACCATAAAAACAAGTCAACTAAGCCTTTAACTCAATCAATTCATTGCTTAAACACTCTGCACATGAAATCCCCTTTTTAATAGTCCATTAGGTTGCTTTGCAACAACATAGTTGGATTTCCCATGCTCAATTAATTCCAAAAACACTGTAAATTATGGATTAATCATTTTCCCAATGAAAATCCCAACAATTACATGCCAAATCCCCCTCAATTCACTATTTATGATTTGCATAAAACCCTAAGCAGAAAATGCAAATCTACTTGGAGAAAACAAATGCACCATTTATTCCATGTGTAGTTACCTTCTCAAAATAAAAATCCAACCTATATCTTCAAGGATCCTTCACCAATCACGGCAAAAATATATTTTCTCTCCTTGGTCCATGTTCAAATAGCAAGGGTTTGAGTTTAGATGCATGGGTGATCAATTGCTCACCTAAATAAGGTTGTTTCCTAGCTAAAATGGCATGAAAAACATAGGGCATAAATGACTAGGGTAGGGATGGGCGTAAGAGGGCTAAGCAAGGCACAAAAGGATAAGGAAGAAGATAAAGGAGCCTTTATCAGGCTACCCATTTCAGTGCTTGGCATGAGCACATGCACACGGCGCTGTGGCGCCACTCACCACTGGCCGCCCATTTGCCCATTTCACAGAGTGGCGTTGCAGCTCCAAATGTGGGAGCTGAGATGCCAAAGGACGCTACCCCTAATTACTTTGCTTTTTCCCCCTTTTCTCCACTCCTTTCTCTCATGTTTTAAACCATGAATCCTCGTAATAATAACACATTAAACACATAATAATCCTCTTATTCACCCTTGCACATGTCTGTTAACTTCTCAACATCATTTCACTTAATTCACATGTAATTCTTGTATAAAATATCCCACTTAAATCATATCAAAACAATTCTTCCTCACCTTCATCATCTCACCCAAGATAAATATTTTACAAAAAAGTTTCTTTACTTTAACACCCTGGGGTGTTACATACTTCTAGTAGTTTGTTTTGTGGTAGTTTGCTGTGTGTTGTTTCTAGATTGTGTTGTTCTAATCTTAAGTGTTATATATATATATATGATTGTTTAGGTTCATTGGAGCAAGATCAATGATAGGAATGTAATGCATTGTATATAACGTTTGGAAAGTGAAAGATACATGATTAGTCTATGTGATTGACTTAAACAGTTGTTTAGCTTCACTTAAGATTTCTTATTCACTTGAACACATAGTTGTGTTGTTTGATTACTTGTGTACTAAGATATGATATTGGCAACTGTACAAATATGATTTATTTGAGACTCTAGAACTTGTTTTAATTATATTTCAAAGCAAAACTTTAATGATAAATCGCTGAGAAAATTATTTAGGCATTCTTTGATCAGTTTGAGCCTTTCATGCTAGCCAAGTGTGTTTATTATCACTAATGTCCCTATTCAGTTTCAATGAAAAGAATGGCATAAGCAAAGAACATGAAAGAACACTATTGAACTTCTTTTTCTTAAGCTTTGTCATCCAAACCCTTTGAACTTGAAAAACCATGTTTGACCCATTAAGAGACATATTTGATACACATGGTTAGTAGAAGGGTGTTAGAGAATAAAAGAAGATAAGTTTAGTGGGGGTTAAAAAGAAGAATGTCAAACAAAGAAAAAGGGAAGAAAGGAAAGGAATAAGTAAGGATTCATTCATCATCTGGGGAGATCACATCCGATGAATTTAAAGGAAAACAAGTTTGGGGTGTGTGGTAGTAACATAGCCCGCATATATACATATAAACAAAGAGTGAAGTCAATTGTGATGAAATTTTGCATTTTTATGTCTCTTCTTTTGTGAATCCTTTATCCTTTTATTATTAGCTAAATGGCCCGACTACAAGCTTAATAAGACCTATTGATTCTTGGTGATGAGTTATTAAAATTAGTGGAGAATTATGAGAAAGATAAGTTTATAGAGTAATACAACATGTTCTTACAATTGTTGAAAACAATTGTCAAAATCTCTCTAAGTCTCAAGTGAATAAATGATATTAGCTATATCTATTGTACACACATTAGGAATCAAGAGTTAGTTATAATGACGTTCAAGTTGAAATTCTAGACATGCATTGCACTTTGGAATTTTTCTCAAGTTATATACTTATAAAATCATTTTGAGTGATAAGTTTTGTTTTGTTTTATATTGCTCGAGGATTGGCAAAAACATAAGTTTGGGAGTATTTGATAAGTGAATTTTATTCACTTCTATCATATCTTTTGAGCTTAGCCTTGATTGCTTCTTGAGTTATTTCTAGTTGATTCATGGTGTTTTTATTTGTGTTTGTTTGTAAGCATATGAGTGCAAGAAAGGTGAAGAAAGACATGGGAGATTCAGTGAGGAAAAGAGGAATTTGCAATGAAGCTTACTTGAGAGAACAAGTGGTTGAATGAAGAAGATACAAAGAGGATAGTAGCGGGGTGCCGCAGTGCCCAACACATTGAAGAAGGACCAGCTCCCATCAGCCAGAAGTTGGGCACTATAGCACCCACACTTGGATCATGTAGGTTTCCATTAAATAGCAATTGGGCACAGCGACACCCAAAGAGGATTGCAAAGGGGAGTTCTTTGGCAGAAGTTGGGCGCCGCATCACCCGAATGTGCAACATTTTTTTGATTTTTCCATAGTTGTTATTGAATTGTTGAAAGAGAGGCTTAACCCTAATGATGGGGTATAAAAAGGATGAGAAACACATCCTTAGGGTCTTTTGGCAAGGGGGAGAATGTGGCTAGCAAGGGAGAGAAGATTTTTTGAGGCAAGGAGAAGATTTGCAAGAAAAGGGAGCTGACAAGAGAACAAGAGCAGAGAATGCTACTTAGAGAAGATTTCTCCTTGATCTTTTCTTATTCTTTTTTAGTCATTTTTTTTCTTGATCATGTTTAAGGCAATGTGTATGATTTTATGTGATTACATTATTAGCTAAACACTTTGTTCTAGGGGTACAATTTAGCCGGATTATGATTATTTAGTTTCATCCTGTTTAATGCAATTCTTTTCTTGTTTATCATCTATGTTGAGTGTTTAATCTGATTTTCATGCTTGTGAAAGAATCTTGGCCCTTTCAACATGATTTGTAATTCGATTTGAGGCTGAGAATTGATAATCAAAATAGATCATGATTAATCACTATAAGATTGTCATGATGATAAAGATATCCATGAGGCTTATGTAACATTATGAGTTTCTTGATCTTACTGCATCTTGGTTAGTTTAGAATTTTCATAAAGATATAGAAAATTTGCTAACTAAGATAGGTTGTTATGACTTGAGAAAGAATAACTATTAAACTAGAAAAATTCGTTATCACCATAGGAATAAACATTGATTGATTCAAACAGGTGAAATTGAACAGGATTAATCCAATGAACTCATGAACCCCTAGATGTGTCAACCATTGATCTCTCCTATTTGCCTAGATTCTACACCATTGCCAAAGTCCTTTAGCTTTGATTTATTTTTTTTCCATCTTGTTACCACATTTTGATTCTTCAAACAAAATTCTAAGTTAGAGTAATTTGGTACTTGGTAAACTTAGTCCTCATGGGAACGATATCTTACTCACTTTTTATTACTTGTTAATGATATGTGCACTTGAGTTGGAAAATCTACAATAGTAAATGTAACAGAAGAAAAAGGAGAAGAATTCAGAAATACTAATATGGTAAACTAAGTTACTTGAAAGGAAATTGGCTTCAAAAAGGTGAATAATAGATGGATATCTAATAAGCCGAGGAAATAAGAACAAATAAAGAGAAAAAGTGAAGAAGAAGGAGAAGAAAGAAGAAGAGAATAATCTACAAGAGTAGAAGAAACAAGGGAAGAAGAAGTTATGAGAGAGGAAGAATCATTGAGAGAAGATAGCATAGCAGCTACAGCTCCATCCACCACCAGACCAATTCAGCTTATACCAACCATCCCCTCTACCATTAGAGATACACAAACAACTCAACCACAAACAACACCCCAACCTTCTCAACCAACCTACCCAAGTTTAACTTCCTATCAAGCTGTCATCAATAAGATATCCAACTTAGAAAATGGCCTTTCTAACCTACACCTTAAACTAGATAAGATTAAAGAATCATTGCACTAGAAACTAGATGCATTGATTTCCTCAATTGAATCTATTATGACTCAACTTCACCATGACCAATCATCTACCTAATCCTTCCCTTCCCATCGCCATAGAGCCCCTTCACCCATTAGGTCTACACACTTCTCACCCACACATTCTCCTTCCAAATCATCTTCCCAAACTAACCTCCCTTCCCATCCTAACATAGACATTTTACATTCAGAGACTCACATCTCTGAAACCAACTCCCCTCATAACCCAACAAACCTACCTACACCCCAACCCACTCAAGCACATTCCCTAGCCATTATCCCATACCAACCCCCATCACCACCTCAATCTCCACAACCTTCACCATAACCACCTATTAACCAACCAACCATTCTAAGCTCCACCACCTCAACCTCATCTGATTCTGACTACTCTAACTTTAAATCAAAAGTGTCCTCACCATCAACACAATCTAGATGACCCTCACCTCCTATCAAACCTAGGTTACCCACGGCACCTCCACAACCTAAAAGGCCCAAACTACCACCCTAACCTCCCAAATTGGTCACCTCACCCACTCCAGTAGTCCTCATCTAATTCTAACTCCTCTAACTCTAAATCAAAAGTGTCCTCACCATCACCACAATCTATACAACCCTCACCTCCTACCCAACCTAGGTTTCCCACACCACCTCCACAACCTAAAAGGCCCAAACTACCACCTCAACCTCCCAAATTGGTCACCTCACCCACTTCAGTAGTCCCAGTCCAAACACCTACCATTCAACCTTCCACACTACCTAAAACCACTCCACCAACACCTAGGAAATCCACCAAGAGATTCAATATGACCTTCAAGATGACCCTCCAAGAGTTTAACACTCGAAAAGAGATCAATGCATACATAGCTGTCATCCTAAAATCCCAAAATAAACCTTTCACAACCTAAGACCTCCCAATTCCTGACTTTGAGGACTCCAATTTTATAGCCAATATTATTATCCCCAAGGATCCTCCCCACACACCTAGAAAATACAAACTGAAACCTCTACCTAATATAGATGACTTCCTCCTAATATACTTAGATGAATCCTCATCCTCAACCAAACCTCTTCCATCTCAACCTGTCCCACAACCTGCATCAGATTCCCAATCCCAACCTAAACCCAAAATCATTTTCATTAAAACCACACCACCCAAGAAGCCTCAACCTACCATTGACACATTTGATCCTAATTTTTTCTATCTCCTAGAAGATATGTACCTAGAGAGATGAAAACTTTATGCAAAACCTACCTCTACCTTTTCCAAAACTAGCCAATCCTAAATATAGGGAGAGACTTAGAATTATCCATAACCCAACAAATGCCTCATACACCACCACTCCTTCTAAAACTACACCTAAAACTATAGCTTTACCCAAGACATCACCCAAGCATGCATCTTCATCTAAACCTATAGTTAAACCTCAACTAGCACCAAAACCTACTATTGGTCCTGTATAAGTGGTAGCTCAAGAGGTGGTGGTGGGGGGGGGGGGGGTTGTGAATTTATCTTCAAAAAAAATTTTGGCAAAATTAAAAATCAAATTATTGTAAATAAATATAACAAATCATATAGCAAAAAATACAAGGATTTTTATATTAGTTTAGCCTAAACACGACAACTACTCCACTCTCTAAGTTAGGCTCTCTTCCTGCACTAAGGTTCGACTAAACACCTATTGGCTTTATAATAGGGGTGCAAATCAGGTTGATTCATATTGGGTTAGGTTGTCTCAATCCTAACCCTATTTATAAAAACTCCTACCCAACCTTATATATATGGTGGGTTGGGTTAGCCTTGCCCAAGCCCTATCATGTGGGTTGGTTTTGGATTATGTCCAGGTCAATAATTCAGGTCAATTTGATGGAAGGTTCAAATTGTTCCAATCTTGTAGAAGAGATTGCATGTCATGGCCAACACCATCCAACCAGCTAAGCATGAATAGATGAGTGACATATGAAAGTCATGTATATATATATATGAACAATAGTAAACCAATCAATGGTCCAACCATTGAGATATTAAGCAAGAGCTCTTAAATAAGCTGATAGGTGCACTACAATGGATTATGGTCTCCAACACTTTGAGATTTTATTTCAATTTATCTGATCTAGATGAGCGACATAACTTGGTAAAATAAAAATGAAATAAGAAATAAAATATAATAGAAAACAAAAGTAGTAAGGTTGGATCATGAGGTTGCAACAAGCAAGAAGATAGGGTTAGGGTATTTTTGGGATGCATCCTATTCTTTTAATATTTTTTTTATATGTAGGTTGGGTCAGGTTAGTTTTCTTACCAACTAAGCATACTCGACCCTATTAAATATTTTGGGTCAGTTTTTCTGATCATAGTGAACCCTGTCAACAGCATGCTATCCACAATCGGTACCATAGGTTCGGGTCACACTTGGTTTGGGTTGACTTGCCCCGATTTGCACCCTTATTTTACAAGCTCACCAACAAACTTGTATAACTATTGGTTTTCAAAGCTTACTAACAAACTTATAAAAACACCCAACAAGTCTCTCTACTTGTTGTAAACAATAATATAATCAACAAACCCCTTGCTTGTTGACCCAAATAACAATAAAAAATTGTACAATAGGATGCCTCTTACACAGGCAAATTTGTACAAAGTTAAGAACAAAAGAAATAAAAGTATTAAAATAATTACAAGAATTTTAGACTCCAAAGGATTTGTAGAAGAATAAACTTTGAATGCTGTTTGGTGTGTTACTCAGTGGAGTTGGAAGAAAACTTTAATACTTGAGTAATTTCTCTTATTTTCTTCTCTTTATAAAATCTCTAACTTTCTAGAACGTCCCTTTTTACTCCTCTTATACTTGCTTTTGAATCATCTCGTTGAGGTTGGTGGCAAGCATTGAATTTGAGAGAACGTTCAAAAATCAGACCATTATAATCATCTGGTATGTGCAAGTCTGGAGAAGAAGAAGAATGCTTGATGATGAGTAAATTTTATTCACTTATATTATATATGTTTAAGCTTAGTATTTGCAAATCTTTATTTATTTTAGATGAATTTCATATTTATTTGTTGGATTTTCTAAGTGTTTTTAAGATGGAAAAGGAAAGAAAATGGAAAGGAAAAGATGAGGCCTAAAGGATGGAAAAGAAGACAAATGCAAAGGAGCTAAAAATCAAGCTATAAATGAAACCCCCCCTGGCACCACTGATGCTGGAAACCATTCTAACCACTGCCAGTGCCAGCAGCGCACCCCAATTTTTAGCAAGATTCTACTAAGTGCATAGCCAGGGTTTTTAAGCAAGGAAGTTAGGGTTTTTTTTGGGGGCGTTCTTTTCACTTACGTTTTGAGAGTTCTTTCTGAGGGTTCTAAGGGCAAATTCTTGGAGTTTCTTGTAGAGAAGAAGGGGAGATTGCAAGTAAGTAAGAGAAAAAAGAATATGCTCTTCATTATGATAATCCTGTCAAAGGGAGTTGTTTTGGTTTTTCTTATGAACTAAATCTCTTTTTCTAGGATGAAGATGTAACCCTTTTTGATAATCTTAGTTTTGTGGATTGTTGTTATTAATGGCTATATGATCTTGTTTCATTCATGATGTGTTTGCAATGATTTAATTTGTTTTATTGCTTGATTACAAATATTATGAGTTAGATTAATTATCCAAGAATGTTTAGGGTAGACACCATATGCTAAACCGTGAGCTCCCTTGAATGAAAAGGCTAAATGGTTAAAATAGATACGATATGCTAAACTAAGCTATTTTTATTCATTATATTCTTGAGCTTAATGGGTTTTCACCTCAATTATACTATACATCATAGGTAATTGGAATGAGTGAAAACACTTGATTTAAACTTGCACACCTAATGATAATTATCTTACTTTTGAAAGAATAAACCCAATTGAGGCATTGAATCCAACATTCCACTAGCAAAAGGGTATCATCTAGTGGTGAAATCGGATCCCTAGACCTTTGCATCTTGCTAATCTCTCTGCATTATTATTAGTCATTAATTTTCTTGCATTCCATTAAATTTTGAAAATTTGAAATTATACCAATCATTACTCTATATTCATTAGTTATAAATACATTCTTTTTTAAATTTAGGAGAGTTCTATAACTAAAATTGACTAAGTTAGTTTGACCATTCTTTGTGGGATTGACTCTTGCATTACACACTATATTGTTATATGTTCGTACACTTGCGAGGAATTATAACTTGAACCATCAAGTTTTTGGCACTATTGCCGGGGAATGGTTCCAAATTGATTTGATTAAGATTAGTTACAATCATTCTTTTTTTTGTGTGTGTAGTTGTATATAAGATTATTTTTAATTGTTTCTTTCTTTCTATTGCAGTATTGTGAATGAGCTAAAGGAGATCTCTGAATCCAACTCTATTTTCATTAAATGATCATGCTGACAAAGTGGAAATTAAAGCAGAGATTTTAAGTAAAGGAGAAGAAGTACACATGGCTGACAACATAGAGAACCGAGTGGCTCAACAAGCTTAATAGGCTCAACAATTAATGAAAGAGTTTGCATGCACTACTATAAGGATTTCACCTTCATACATTATATTAGATGATGATGCTAGAAATTATGACTTGAAACATATTCATTTTAACATGCTTCCATCTTTTCATGGGATAACTTCAGAGGATACATTGACGTTCATATATGCTTTCTATGCAACCATCTAAGCATTTCCATTGCAGGGACTAACAAAAGATTAGTTACATATGAGATATTTTCCATACACTATGAAAGATGCACCCAAGACATGATTCATGATAGTAGCTCCTGGCTCATTAACAGTATGGGGAGCAAATTTATAATAAGTTCATTGGTAAATTCTACTCTCATGCTAAAACTGCTAAATTGAGAAGCAAAATAGCTACTTTTTCTCAATTGGATGGTGAAGCTTTCCATGAGGCATGGGAAAGATTTCAAGTAATTTTGGTTCAATGCCCTCATCCTAGATATCCACTTGAGTTGCTTAACCAAATTTTCTATGATGGATGACACAACATGCCAAGCTATGGTTGACAATGCTGCAGGTAGAGCCATGGGAGAAAAGACTCTGGAAGAAACTTGTCAGCTATATGAGATGTTGGGAGAAAATTATCAATAGAAAAGTGTAAGAGGTAGATCTAGGGGACTTTATGAAGTGAATTCTAATTTTTATCTATCAATGTAAATGTCAGAAATGGCCAAGCAAATAAAGGTAATATGCTCTATGATGGCACACTTGAAGCAATCATAATCTGCTCCAGTAGATGTTTGTTCTCTTTGTGGTAATTCAGGATATTTACCTAATGTTTGCCCTTCAAATAAACACTTTGCAGGTGATGTTGAGCTAGCTAATGCGATGAACTTCTATAACCAAAGGCCACAAAATGACCCTTACTCAAACACTTGCAATCTTGGTTGGAGAAATGATCCTAATTTCTCTTGGAACAATGAAAGAAATCAGAGTCAAGCTGGAACTTCATTTCAACCTTAACCGAAGAAGCTTATGCTTGAAGAAACCTGCAGAGTTTCATTCAAGGAACACAAACCCAGTTCCAGAATAATGCAACCAAATTTCAAAACATTGATTCCAGGTTCCATAAATGGAGTCATCCATGAAAAGGATGAAAACTTAGTTAGGACAAATTATAGAAGCAGTACAGAGCCACATACCTGGAAAGTTGCTTAGCCAACTAGAGTAAGCAAAAGTAATAATGACATTAAGGAGTGAAAAGGTAATTGACAATAAGGTTGGAGAAGAAACTAATAGTTCAATTATTTCTGCAGGATTGGAGAAAGGGAAGAGAAACGTTGAGGAGGAAGTGCATCCAAAGAAGGTAGTGTTTCCAGTAGTTGACCCTCCTGTCAACTACAAAGCACCCCCACCATATAATCCTCCTCTCCCTTTTTCAGGAAGGTTGAAGGAGAGTAAATTTGATAAATTATTTTCTGACATTTATGATATCCTTTTCGAAGTTAATGTCAATTTGCCTTTGCTTGATATGATAAAGAACTAATAAAGAACATGCCTACTTATGTTAAATTTCTGAAAAAACTAAACATAAGGAAGCATAAGTATGAGCCACATGAGAAAGATTTAGTTTTAGAGGCAATCAGTGCGATTTTGCAGATAAGCTTTTCCTCAAAACTCAAGGATCTAGATAGTTTTAATATCTCAATCACCGTTGGAGGGATGAACAAGGTAAATGAAATGTTAGACTTAGGTGTAAGCATTAATTTAATACCTTATTCTATTTATATACAACTTGGATTAGGAGAATTAAAACCCACTACAATTTCTCTACAACTTGCAGACAGATCAGTTAAATATCCTCGAGGCTTTGTAGAGGGCATTCTTGTGCAAATTAATAAACTAATTATTCTTGCAAATTTTGTTGTGCTTGACATGGAAAGACAAATGATTCTAGAAAGAGAAGTGCCTATTCTTCTAGGATGCCCTTTCATGGCAACCATGAAGGCAATCATAAATGTACAAAATGGGAAGTTGAAGATGATTGTCTTAGATGAAATTGTGAAATTTTTTATTTATAATTCTTTATCACTACCTTTAGATCCTAGTGGGTGTTTTCAAGTTGATGAATTGGACTCACTTATTTTATCAACTTTTGTGTAAGAGGAGACAACTGATAAGCTAGGATTAGTGCTCACTGTAGATGGAATGGAGAAGGATGAAGAGATGATAAATTTGAAAGCTGAACTTGACAAAGTAGCACAAGTCAAAGAAGGAGAAGTTTCCAATGAAGGGTTGTCACACGTAAACCCAGAAGTGGAACAACCATCTATCACATCACCCCAATTGGAATTGAAGCAATTATCTTAGAATTTAAAGTATGTATTTCTTAGTGAAAATAATACTCTTCTAGTGATTATTGCTTCAGACTTATCTATTGATGAAGAACTTAAGTTGATGACAATGTTGAAAGAGCATAAAGGGGCTATAGGGTGGACCTTAGCAAACATCAAGAAAATTAGCCCCACTATGTGCATGCATAAAATTTTGCAAGAAGATGATGCAAAGACTTTCGAGAAGCTCAGAGGAGACTTAAGCCACATATGAAGGAAGTTTTGAGAGCAGAGGTGATCAAATTGTTAGATGTAGGTATTATTAATCCAATCTCTAACAGCAAATGGGTAAGTCGAGTGCATGTGATGCCAAAAAATTTTATTATCACTGTTGTTAAAAATGATAATGATGAATTGGTGCCAATGCGAATGACTATAAGGTGACGGATGTGCATTGACTACAGGAAACTCACGGCCGCCATAAGAAAGGATCACTTTTTCCTTTCTTTTATTGATCAAATGCTTGAAAGGTTGGTAGGTCATGCTTACTACTATTTTTTGGATAATTCTTTAGGTTATAATCAAGTTCCAATTGCCCCAGAAGATGAGGAGAAAACCACTTTTACCTGCCCATTTGGAACATTTGCATATAGGAGGATTCCATTTGGTTTGTGCAATGCCCCTACAACTCTTCGAAGGTGTATGATGTCCATTTTTTTGACATGATTGAAAAGTTTATTGAGGTGTTTATGGATGATTTTTCTATTTTTGGAGACTCATTTGATGATTGCCTTCATAACTTAAGATTGGTCCTTAGGAGATACATGGAAATGAATTTGATACTAAGTTGGGAGAAGTGCCACTTCTTAGTGAAGTAGGAAATTGTGCTTGGGCATATTATTTCAAGTAAAGGTATTGAAGTAGATAAGGCAAAAATTGAATTAATTGCAAAGTTGCCACCCCCAATTTCAATCAAGGGAGTTAGAAGATTTTTTAGTCATGTAGGCTTTTATAGACAGTTTATTAAGGATTTCTCAAAAATTTCTAGACCGCTCTGTAACCTGCTGGCTAAGGATGTAGCTTTTTATTTTGATGAGGAGTGCCTTGTAGCCTTCAATTACTTTGAAAGAAAAATTAACATCGGCTCCTATTTTAGCAGTTCTTGATTGGTCTCTTCCTTTTAAACTCTTGTGTGATGCATCAAACTTTGCTATCAGTGTTGTCCTAGGATAGAGAGTAGACAAGTTACCTCATATTATTTATTATGCAAGTAGGACTCTAAATAAAGCATAATTGAACTATTCTACCATTGAAAAAGAGTTGCTTGCCATTGCGTTTGCTTTAGAAAAATTTTATTCTTACTTGATTGGTTCGAAGGTAATTATTTATTCAGATCATGTTGCATTGAGATATTTGCTAACAAAAAAGGATGCAAAGCCCAGGTTGCTCAGGTAGATCTTACTGTTGTAAGAGTTCAATCTGACAATCAAGGAAAAGAATGATTGTGAGAATGTTATAGCAGATCATTTGTCTAGACTAGTGGAAGGAACTATTTTTGAGCAAGAAAGAGAAAAGGAAAACATTCTTATTAATGAGATCTTTCCTAATGAGTAATTGTATTCTGTGAAGGGGAGTGAACCTTGGTATGCTGATATTGTAAATTACTTGGTTAAAGGAATCTTTAATCCTCTGTTGAATTCACAGGGAAGAAGAAAGTTAGTATCAATGGCAAGGCATTATTTCTGGGATGACCCAGCCTTATTCAAAATATGCCCAGATCAAATCATTAGGCATTGCATTCTGGAAGATGAGCAGCAAAGCATTCTGAGACATTGCCACACATTTAGTTGTGAAGGGCATTTTGGAGGGAAGAAAACTACTCTCAAAGTCTTTTTATCTGGATTTTATTGGCTAACTATTTTTAAGGACACTAATGCTTTTGTGTAATGTGTGACAGATGCCAGAGAATAGGGAACATTGAAAAAAGAGTTGAGATGCCACTTATATGTAACCTTGTCGTTGAACTTTGTGATGTATGGGGCATTGATTTGATGGGTCCATTATCCAATGGAAACTTGTATATTTTTCTTGCTATGGATTATGTGTCCAAGTGGATTGAAGCTATGGCCACTAAGACTAATGATGCTAATGTTATGCTAATATTTTTGAAAGATAGGATTTTTTCCAAGTTTGACACTCCTAGAGCTATAATTAGTGATAGGGGAACTCATTTCTGCACTAAGATTTGTGCAGCTCTGTTAAAAAGTACAACATCACTCATAGGGTTACAACACCTTATCAACCACAAACATCAGGGCAAGTAGAAGTCAACAACAGATAGATAAAAGTAATTCTAGAAAAGACCATGAATACTTCAAGGAAAGACTGGGCAATGAAGTTGAACTATGCCTTATGGGCATACAGGACTACTTTCAAGACCCCAATCGGAATGAGTCCATGCAAACTTGTTTTCGGTAAAGCCTACCATTTACCTTTCGAGTTGGAGCATAAGGCCTACTGAGCTATTAAACAACTGAATTATGATATGGAAAAGGCAGGAAAGCAGAGGATGCTTCAGCTTCATGAACTTGAGGAGCTGAGGAAAGAGGCATATGAGAATGCCAAGATTTACACGATGCGAACCAAGAAATATCATGATGAATTTATTCATAAACGGCGCATTGAACCTAGAATAAATGTTCTACTTTATTACCCATGTTTGCATTTATTTTTAGGAAAATTGAAATCATGTTGGGTCGGTCCATTCCTTGTCACACAAGTGTTTCCTCATGGAGTGGTTGAATTGAAGAATCTGAAAGATGGGAGCACTTTCAAAGTTCATGAACATCGTGTTAAGAAATACAACAGAGAGGATGTGCCAATGCAGCTGAATGAAGTGTGAGAAATTGAAAATTTGTAGAAAAAGGGAGTTCATCTTGCTTAAACTTAAATAAATCACTTCTTGGGAGGCAACCCATTTTGTTGCATCTTTTAGTTATTTCAATTTCTTAGACATAGTAATGTTCTTACATTAATAAAGCATGTTAGTTGCATTAGTTTAAATAAACTTGCTTTGATTATTAAGTCATTAGATTATATTGATATTTTCCTATTTGTTATACTGAGTACATTGTTATTTTGTGATTGATAGGTTAAGTTCATAAAAGAAGGAATTGGTAAGCAAAATAAGTTAAATTCTGAGAAGGGAGTGATAGATACGTAGTGGAGAATTGACAAAAAAATGTTGGGAGGCAGCAACATGGCACCTCCAGTGCCCATTCTAGCACCGCCAGTGCCTAAAATCCACCACACCTAACTGTCGACCCCCACCTAGCATGGCCAGCATCGGACCCTTTTGCAAAAGATAAGTGCAGGTAGCGAGCAAGCACTAGCTAGGCGCCACTAGCGCCGCTATTCGACCACCTAAAGCCACACCTATTTTTTTTGGGGAGTTGTTTCCCATTCTCTTTTTCATGTGAGCTCCTCTCCCTCTCTCCCCTTCTCTCCAAAACCTCTCCTCACAACCATAAACCCCATTCCATCATTCCAAAACTTAAGGATTCATTCCCAAAACTTCTCTCTTCCATCTCCCTTCTTGGATTCATCTCAACCATTCCTCTATTCCTCTTCTTCACCATTTTCGTGCACATCTGCTTGGAATCATAAGTAAGTTACTTATTACATCTCAATCCTTCTTATAGTGGTATTCTTAGTGGATTGGATAGTTTTATGGTGGTTTAAGGAGAATTGAAGATGGGTTTTTGTGTATAGGAGCTTTCTTGACATTGTGCACACTAGGTGTTTGATGAATTGCTTGAACTAGTTTGTGTGTGATTTTTTATTAGCAAATGTTACAAGAGTATATGTGAGAAGAATGGGTGTATATTGAAGTGGATTTGGAGGTCCTATCAAGGCATTCGTTGAGAAAACTCAAAGTGCATGCTACATGTTCGATGAAATGCCTTGGTGAAGAAATGGACCTTTTTCTTATGGTGTAAGCACAAATTCTTGCTAGTGCTTGTTGTTATTTCAAGGTGCAGCAGAATTATGTGATTTGGTCAAGAGGAAGCTTGGTAAATTTTCTTGATTTTGGTTACTAAAGTTAGTGTGCTACTGCTCTCCTTATATTTTTGTCACCATACCTCCAAAGAAAGCTACTTGTGATGGACATACAGTGATATAGCCAATCTTATTCAAGCATGACATTGGATGCACTTTACAGCTCAGCCTAAAGCAGCAGTGGTGTCACTGGTTAGGGAGTTTAATGCCAATGCCCGAGAATAGTTCAAAGCAAACCCAAGAGAGCTTAGAGCATTGGTGTGTGGGAAGATGGTCCCTTTTGATAGATTTGCTATCAACCAAGTTTATTAGCTGGCAGACATCTAAAAGGATGAATATTCTGCATGGATTGAACAAGGCCCTAACTATAATGCCATCATATTTTACCTTAATCAGGCAGCACATAAAAGACTCAGAATGATAAGGTAATAAGTTTCCCAAGAGGGCATTTGGAGGCAATAAGTAAAGCATGACACTATTTCATTTTTGCAAAAATGTTGCTTTCAAATCATGTTTTTGATGTTACAAGGGAGTGAGCCCTTCTCAACTATGCTATTCAAATAGGATTGTCCATTGATGTGGGCTGAGTTATCAAGCGTTCCATCATTTCTTTTATCATAAGAAGGCTCACAAGTGGACTGGGATGCCCTTCACTAATCTGCTAGTTGTGCCTCATGGCTGGAGTTCCCACTATTGCTAAAAAGGAACTCCAATAACCTCTTCTAGTAATCAATGATGCAGTTATAGAAATGTTTGAAAAGACATTGCGTGTAGGTACAAGAGCAGGTCCTTCATCTTCAACCCCCAGTTCTTCCCATCAGAGACCCACAAGGAAATCTTCTTCTAAAGAACCTTCTCTTGTTGATCTCTAATCATGCCTAGTGGGAGTTCAATCTTATTAGAGGCAAATGATGAAGGACCAATGGAAAATGCTTAAATATGTGGTGGACCACAACAATGCTCTAACCACCATGCTCTGGAGTTGTAACATATAACAAGGCGATAGCTTAATTGTTTTCCCAACTCCACTAACACTTCCTGATGTACCAGAAGAATATGAGAGTTGGGTGTAAAGCAATAGCTCAGATGATTAATCCTATCAATTTCAAGGAAATCCTTGTTTGCATTTGCTTTATTCTATATTGAGGACAATGTTACTTTCAACTTTGGGGGTGTTAGCATTTTTTTTATAGAGGTGTTTGTCTTAGCTTATGTTTTTGTTGGAGTTTGTCTAATTTGTGTTGTGTGTTTTGCTGTAGTTTATCTAGTTAGTTTATGTTGAGTGTTTCATCAGATTTTGGTTATGGTTATGTTTGGATAGTTGTGTGTTTTAAACATTGATCAGGGTCATCATATAAAACCAATGACATGTATGTGACATTTGATAATAGTTAAGTTGAAAATAATTGAAATCACTATTGTCTACAATGCTTGAGTTAATCCTTTATTTAAATTGCTATAGATTCCTTATGAACATTGATCACATTGACTTAGCCATTTCTTTTGAATTCTTTGAGTGCTTAGCATAAGTTTAGGAAACTAAGTATGCATATTCCAATATGAACTCTAGAATTCATTGAAACTATGTTGAGACAAGTATTAGATAAGATAAAACAAAAACAAGGGTAAAAACTCATTATTTATAAGGGGATCACATCTCTATAAATTAAAAAGAAAACAAGTTTGGGGGTGTGATAGTATTATAGCCCAAGTAATAGGGGGTATCACATCTCTATGAATTTGAAAGAAAAAAGTTTGGGGGTGTGATAGTAATGCAACCTAAGTAATAGGGGGGATCACATTTGAGAAAAGAAGATAAAAAAAAAGAGGAATGTGATAGTAATAGAGCCCACAAAATATCAAATGCTCATCTAAATTAGTCTCTTTGGTTTAATTTGCGAATTCTCAGGGTTGCATTGAATATGTATTACTCAATTGCTTGAATGAATCTAAGTATAAAAAGGTGTAGATTGAAATGACTATAATTCTTGCAAATGCACATGGAGTCTAAGGTGGAAAGGAAAAGGGTCAGGTTAAAATTCAAAAGACATATGTGATATCTTGATAGTTTCCTCTTAACTATGCTTATTTTATGGAGGTTTTTGATTAATGACCTAGATTGATATTCATTATGTCCTTAGTGTATTTTTGTGTTTTTATTTTGCTCGAGGACAAGCAAATGAGTAAGATTGAAGGTATTTGATGAGTGACTTTCATTCACTTACATTATTTATGTTAAAGCTTAGTTATTTGCAAATCCTTGTATCTTTTAGATGAATTTTATATTTATTTGTTGGATTTTCTAGGTGTTTTGAAGATAGAAAAGAAGAGAAAATCGAAGAAAAAGATGAGGCCCAAAGGATGGAAAAGAAGACAGACACAAAGGAGCTAAAAATCAAGTGGCAAATGAAACCCTATCGGGCGCCGCCGACACTGGAAACCATTCTCACCACTACTGGACAACAAGGTGGCGCCGGCATCACACCCCAATTTTTAGCAGGAATCCACTAGGTGCGTAGCTAGGGTTTTTAAGTAAGGAAGTTAGGGTTTTTTTAGGGTTCTTTTCACTTTCGTTTTGAGAGTTCTTTCCGAGGGGTTCTAAGAGCGAATTCATAGAGTTTCTTATGGATAAGAAGGGGAGATTACAAGTAAGTAAGAGGAGGAAGAAAGGATGTTCTTCATTGTGATAATCTTATCAAAGGGAGTTATTTTGGTTTTTCTTATGAACAAAATCTCTTTTTCTAGGGTGAAGATATAACCCTTTTTGATACTCTTTGTTATGTGAATTGTTGTTATTAATGGATATATAATCTTGTTTCATTAATAATGTTGTTTGTAATGATTTAATTTATTTTATTGCTTAATCACCAATATTATGAGTTAGATTAATTATCCAAGCATGATTAAGGTAGACATTATATGCTAAACCATGAGCTCTCTTGAATGAAATGGATAGATGGTTAAGGTAAATACCGTATGCTAAACTAGGTTATTTTGGTTCATTATGTTCTTCAGCTTAATGAGTTTTCACCTCAATTATGCTACACACCATAGGTAATAGGAACGAATGAAAACACTTGATTTAAACTCACACACCTAATGGTAATTATCTTACTTTTGAAAGAACAAACCCAATTGAGGCATTGAATCCAACATTCCACTAGCAAAGGTTTATCATCTAGTAGTGAGATCAGATTCCTAGACCTTTGCATCTTGCTAATCTCCTTGCATTATTATTAGTCATTAATTTCCCTGCATTCCATTAAATTTTTAAAAATTTGAAATCATACCAATCATTACTCTATATTCATTAGTTATGAATATATTCCTTTTTAAATATAGGGGAGTTCTGTAACTAAAATTGATTCAGTTGGTTTGACCATGCTCTATGGGATTGACTCTTACATTATACACTATATTGTTATATGTTTATGCACTTATGAGGAATTATAATTTGAACCATCACTTCATAGGACACTCCCATTGCTTGACATCGTCTGCAGTTTCACACTGTTCGAAATAACTTCATACTATATTGATGATTCGTGTGAACAATTTGGACTGGCTTCTTCTGAAATACTTCAGTTCGTCTAAAGTAAATATTTTGAACTGACTAAAATGGCGTAAAATACATGTTAGGATTGCTATGCATGATTTTCATGATAATAAAACTTGTAAGATATAATTTATGCTAATGATATATGTGTTCGATAAACTTAAATTGTGAACAATTATGCTTAGAATGTATGAAAGTTTAATTTATACAAGCATACATTGATGATGCACTTAATCTTGATTATCATAATATGTTGAATTATGTTATGTGCTTGAATGATAATACTTATTATCCTTGCTCCACAAAAAATGCAAATTATATGAGGATAAATACATTCTGATAAAATGATATATTTGAAAGCTAAAATTGTTGCAAGTGTAGAAACTTCTAAGTGCAGAACCACAATCAACTGCCTTAATCATCTACTGCATTTTAGAAGGATTAAATTGCTAAAAATATGAAGACCACATTTTATAAGAAGAGGAAAAAGAAAATAGAGACTTCAAGATGTGCTATAAAGTACTTGCGTTATCTATAATATCTAAAGAGAGATTCTCATGAATAAATACAAAGCAAAGAGAGAAACAAGTCTAAGAAGAAGCTAAGGTCAAGAAGTAGAAAATGTTTGGACAATCTAGAATGACTAAGCCAGAGTTCATCTGAGACAAAGCAGAAGAAGGAACCTTGCTGGGAACTTGGGCAAATGAAAATGAAGAAGCTAAGCAGTGAAGATGAACTTTGTCTGAATCACTAAAATCCCAGATAAATGCATACAATTTGAAGAAACTTCGTCCAACTGACAAAAACTAAAGATAAACTTTGTCCAATATTAAATTCAGAAAAATGAGAAGCAAAAGAGACTTTTTCCCACTTTATTTGAATGAAAAGATGAAAAATGGAAGTAAAATTTGTTTGAATCCCGGGCCAACTTTGTCCGTGCCATCAAAGTTTGTTTGTTATTAACTTTGGACAAATGCCACTAGAAGAAGCTTCAACTGGTGAACTAGAACCAAAGAGAGAATTCGTTCGAGATTTACTTCAGAAGAATGCAAATGAAGAGAGGCCATGACTTTGTCAGAAATAAATTATTTTGTGACTAGCAATTAATTTGAAGCATCAAAATGGCATCTATGGTTGTGCTTTCAGTGTATAAAATCATTCAGTCACCATTTTCAGTAGTAGGCTTTCCAACTTGATAAGTCAAAATGGAAGAAAGACATTTCAACAGCAGCTTATCTTCCTCTTTGTAAAAGAACAATGTTGTAGCAGATTGGAACAAATCAGAAGCAATGCATTTCAATGGGAAGAAATCACAAGGGTCATCTACATTCATTATTGTTCTTGTTCCTACATCCAATCCAATACACTTTCTCCAACAGTCAATATTTTGAAAGAGTTATTTAAGGAGAAGCAAAGGGATGTTTCAAAAGAGAGAAGAGGTTGCTGCATTTCACATTAAAGATTTCTTTGCGCTTCAACCTTCACATCCTCAAGCAACCTTAGGTCAAGAGCTTCAACCTTCAAATATTCATTCAAGAGCTTCAACTTTTGAAATCTTCAAGGCTTCTTCATACATAAAAGAAAAATCTTTTGCAATATCAAGAACTGCTTAAAGATCAAGACTTCCCCAATGCTTCATTGAGATATCTGTAAAGTGTGCTTAACTTTCATATCCTTATATCTTTATAATTGCCTTGAGTTGGTAAGTGTTGACAAGGCTCAAGAAGAGCTGTAACTATTTGTTGGAGTGCATACAAGAGTTACATTGCTATTCCCCCTAGAGTGGATCTAGAAGAGTGCGGGTTGCACTGGTTTATGCCCCCTAGATCAGATCTAGAAGAGTGCAGGTTACACTAGTTTATGCCCCTTGGAGCTAAGCCAAAATAGTATTGGTTGCACTAGTTTACGCCCCTTGGAGATGATCCAGAAAAGTGCTAATTGCACTTGTTTGTGCCACTGGAGCTGATCCAGAAGAGTATTGGTTGCACTAGCTTATACACCCCATAGAGCTGGAATCTAGAAGAGTCCCAAGTATACTATTGTATTCCATTATATGAGATAGAGTAGAACCCAAGGCACAAGGAGAGTGTGCTCTTGGAAGAGTGGAGTAGGGAGGTTGCTTGAACCACTATAAAAAATTATCTTGTTTGTATGTGTCATCTCTGATTGGTTTACTTTCTTTACACTATATTCCTTCATCACTTACTTTATAATTGCATTGCACATAAGCACAAAAAGAGCGAAGTTGGTTCAATAGGGGTCAAGTAATTAATTTTCATAAACCCAATTCACCCCTCCCCTCTTGGGTTAAGCTATCTTATGGGAACTAACAATACATAGCCATGCAAATATGAACTTCAACTTCGTGTTAAATTGAGTTGGCAGTGTCCAAAATAAAATTTTGGGATGTATGAAGCTTGGGACTTGGTCTTTTTCAAACATAGAGACACGTCTTCATACTTTAGCATAGTCTAATCTTGGGTTTGCGTCTAAGCTTAGCTTTGCAATGTTCAAACTTTGGTTTCGCAGCATCTGAAGCTTTGCTTGCATCCAAGAATGAGGCATCTAGTCTGTTTGCTTCTGCACTGTGCTTCAACACACTTGAACCATGTTTGAAGCTAGTCTTTGAAGCTTGTTTGATGCCAGACATATCCTTTAACTGTAATAAAGTTTTGGAAGCTTAGATCTTGAGTCCGAAACATTTAAAATATTATTCCAGACATTAATCTTATGTCTATAATTGCTTTTTTTTAGACACGCTAAACTTCTTGAATTTTCTTCTCATGATTTCAGACTTGTCCCATTATGTTTGTAATTTTCTTTTGAGTTTAGGGTCATTAGACCTTTGATCATTTATGTTTTCTTCCTAATTATTTGGTGGATCTTGTCTTTGATATGATCTATGCACACTATCCACTTTACTGATGTTATTTCCTTGATATATTTTATATACGTATTACTATATACTTGGGAAAATAATAGTCAGTACTGTAACTATTCACTCACATAATTTTTCTCATCATCAAAATTTAGCTGGCTAAACACATTCATAATCAAAATCAAGCTAATTAAAAGGAGGTTGGATCTACATTCTCTCCCTTTTTGATGATGACAAAACATTTGAATGAATTACCTTTCAAAAAAAAATTATATAAAGCACATGGGAACTAGTATAGAAATATTCTAATCAAAACAAGGTAGGCATAGCTCCCTTGACTAAGTGCATCCTCCCCCTAAATGAATGCACTGTATTCTAATACATATAATTTATCATACAATTTCTTCCTTTAATAATTATACAATTTCTTCCCCTTTCTTGTCATAATAAAAAAGGCATAGAGGAAAGAAAGTATAAAAGATGCAAAATACATAATTAAAAATGTAGAGAACATAGAAGTAACATAAAGACATTTTATTGCATTAGATTGTGTTTCAGTATAAGTAGAGTTATATAAGATAAGTGCAATAGGTTATAGGGGTTGAAAGAAAGTGTAGGTAGTGATAGGATGGGTTGCTGCTAGTAGAGAATTGGGGTAGAGCCCGATTATGATCCTTCAAAGAAGTCACAGGTGGAGGCATGCATCCATTACTTTTGGAAAAGTCATATTGGAAGAGCCAAAGTTTTGGACAGGGGATGGGAAATTGACAGGATACAGGAGAGTGTTGTTGTTGTTGTACTCTTTTCTTTCTTCTCTTCATTTGCCTCCAACAATGGTTGAGTTGGACTTAAGGCCATTTGACTTAAGTAAAGATGAATCTCTTTATCTCCAAAGTCAATCTTAAAACATTCTTAGAGTATTAGTTTGTTGCTCATTCTTCCTTTTTGTAAAGTATTTGCTTCTTCGGACTCTGATCTTCCTCTTCTTGTGCTATCTCTTCTTCCTAATTTAGTCCTTATTGAGATCCATTCTCCCTTCATTCTCATCATAGCAACATATGGGTTGAGGGTTTGGATTAAATAGATGTGGCATGGGAGGATAAAGAGGTTTCTAGAAGATTTTTGAGGAGAAGAGAATGAATGTTTGCTAAAAGTGGCAAAGTGCAACTAGTTTAATATAGGACCACAGCCGCCTGCAGATATCACTTGCCAATTCTGGACACAAAAGTTATGGCCAAAGCAATAGAGCATACTACTTGCCAAGTTCCCAACCGCCTGTGCCTATCGCCTGACATGTAGACACTTGGCCCAGCCACCTGCGGATGGACAGCAAGGACGGTTTGGGTGTTTTGCAAAAAAATTGACTGCAGCCACTTGGACATACTGCTTGCCATATCGCTTGGCGCATAGTTGAATGGCTGCCTACAATATCACCTGCTAATGTCCAACAGTCAAAAATCAAAATGTTGCATCGCCATGACTTGTGCCCTACTTCTTCCAACAGTCAAGATTTTCAGAGATCTATTTAAGGAGAAGCTTAGAAGCATTTCAAGTATTAGGAAAAAAAAAAAGAATAAGCAAGAGATTGAGTTTTAATATTTATCAAACAACTTGCAATCCTAAAGTCCCAATAGCATAAACTCCCAGAATCACACAGAGTTTTCATTATCTAATTTTCAATCAAGGCCTACTTCTTCACAATATAAGTGAAGAGCTTCTACATCAACAAGAGCACCATATTGCATTTTTCCAGGTAATCAATGAGAAACTTGAGGGTTTTGAGTGCCAAAGATAAATGAAATACAAGAAACCCTTTCCAAGTTTCCAAGTGCATTCACTCTAACAAGTTATCAAGATAAAGAAGCTTCAAAGTCATATCATTTCCTACTTCAAGGAGTTTGAATCACTGTAAAGTTTTCATTGTATGTCCTTTTATTATTGTGCCTTAATTTTGTGTATACCTTAGCCAAGATAGAGGCATTTCTCTGTACATGTTTATTTGTAGAGGTTTTGGTTAGCTCATTAAAAAACCAAGGTTGAGGAGTTACCAGTTACCTCTTGAGAAACCAAATTGTATGAGTTAGTGGTAAGCTTAGGAAAACCATCATCATATGAGTTGTTTGTGAGCTTGTGAAAACCAACAATGTGAGTTTCTACTAAGCTTGGTAAAACTAGTGTATGAGTTCCTATTAGCTCAAGAAACCAAGTGTGATTTCACAAGCTAAAGTGGAATCCAAGGTTGGGAAAATGTGGAGAATGGAGTAAGTTCCAAGAGAGGGCCTAAACTACTATAATTTATGTGTGCAATTATTTTACTTCCTTACTTTCCATTGTTATATTGTTCATTTTATTTTGATTAGCACATAAGTACAAAAAAGAAAGATTGATTAAACAAGGGTTAAGCAAATTTTTCTAAACCCAATTCACTTCCCCTCTTGGATTCAATCACCTAATTAGACTAACAATTGGCATTAGAGTGGGCTATATAGATAATTATAATGATCCATTTTATTAACCTAGTAATGTCATCCTTCATATTTTCTAAAGGATATTCCATCACACAACTTTCATACTTTGATGAAATGAGTTTTTATCAATGGAAAAAGAGGATAAAAGTAAGCCTCATGGCCAGTGACCCAGAAATGTGGAAAGTTATTTTTATTGGCTTAAATGAGGATGATGAGAGAGCTATGAAAGTAAACATCAAGGAAAAAAATGCCTTGTTGCATGCTCTCTGTCCCACTAACCACAAACATGTCTTAACCTGTAAAAGTGCAAGAGATATATTTGACAGGTTAAAGATAAATAGATTTGCACTCAAATGATACTAGTGTTGCTATTGAGAATAACTTGAGTGCAAGAAATCAATAAATGGAAGAATAAACTTCTAAAGAGGAAGAGGAGAAGAAACATAACCAATCTGTGAAAATAGAAGAATTACAGATCAAAGAATTACCACAAATTGAGGGGGAGTAATCTCAAGAAGAACATTCAAGAAGAAATTCCTGAGCTTCAAACTCAATATGAAGAACAAAAGGATGAAGCAATTAAGGAATCTTCTTAGGATAAAGAAGAACAACCTTAGAAAGGAAGAAAAAGAAAAAGGAGGTCAACAGTGAAAGAGAAAAAGGAGAAAAAGAAGAATCCCTACTTCAAAAGCAAAACTGATCCCCACTTGGAAAGGACTAATAAAATGAAGAACAAAAATGATGAAAAGATGAGATACCAAGTTCCTTGAAAATACAAATGACTCCTAGACACTGGATGAATTAGTCAACGTTCATAGGAATGAAAGGTCAAGGAAGAAAGGTAAGTGCAGGTATGGCAACTCAAACCCATATATCCTTTGTTGTCCATATTTAGTACATTTATTCATTCGTCTTAAATATAGCTTCACTTGTACATGAATAAGACTTTAGAGTTTAGATTATATTAGAAGAAATTAAGGAAAATAAATTCATGTTACAAAACTAAAACATGGAAGAGAATTCTAGAAACCATTAGGAGTGAGGAAACAATTTATATTTAAATGTCCAACATATTTTAAGGATAAATATGTCAAGGATGCATAAAATTTATTCAAAACTTTAAAACATTATACAATCATGAGAAAATGTAAAAATAAATAATTATGCTGGGTTTAATTGAAAAACTTATATTTGGTGAGTTAATCTAGCATATTAATATCTAAAGCTCTTAAAGAAATCAACTCTTGTCTTCATAATGTAATTCATAAATATACTAGTCCAAAGTGTTAGTCCTGTGTAGTAGATAGTTCAAGAGGGGAGGGGTGAATTGAGCATATAAAAATTATGGCCAAATAAAAATTAATGAGCTAAGCAGAAGTAGTGATGCAACACATGTGATTTTCTGTTCGTTCAATCATGGTATCTGCTTCAGTTCCAGATTCAGCTTCTCTTAGCTATACTTATTTTAGGTAGCTAATTTTGTGTGTAATGATTTGCGAAATGAAATTTTGTGACAAATATATGTAAAGTAAAGCAATCAGGTAGACAATATAGTAGCAATTTTTATAGTGGTTCGGGAACCTTGTCCATACATCTACTCTTTCAACGGCACATACTCATTGTGCCTTGGGTTCCACTAAATCTGATATAATGGAAATACAAAAGTGCTCATAGCACTTCTTCTAGAGTCCAACTCTAAGAGGCATAATCAGTGTTCCTAACACTCTTCTAGATTTCGGCTCTAGGGGGCATAAACATAGTGCTCCTATTACTCTTTTGGTTTTCACGAGCTTACTAGGAAATACACTGGTTTTGAAGATCACCAGCAAACTTGTTGGTTTTCTAGAGCTCACCAACAACTCATATAGTGTGGTTTTCTTGAGCTCTCCACCAACTCACATAGCTGATTAACAACACTCATTTTGCAATTTACATTGCCTCTTTTAGTAGGCTGATTTGTACATAGTTTAAGCATAAATAAAGTGATAGTTCATTGAAGCACATTAGATATTAATACTCCAGATATATGATTAAGATATATCATTTTAGGCTCATTGTCTATTAGCGCAATGGAGATTAAATATCTAGGAGGAAGCATAGTCTGATTGAGAGATGTTACTTGTTTAAGCTCTATTCTTATTTTTCTCTCAACTTCCTCAACATTCTTCATTTACATAACACTACCTTTATATTTCTTTAGAAATTTTTTCCCGTTAGAGATAGTTGGCTTTCTTTGAATGTTGAAGACCATTCTAAGTTTTCTCTAGTTGAAAAGTTGTCTTCCTAATAACTTGTTGTAGCTGGAAAGCCTACAGGCCATCCTTGAAAAAGATGCTGTTATGGTTTTAGCAAACATCGGATAAAAATTTTCTACATGACTGACTCTTTCATTATTTTGGAAAGACACTTATTAAGCCTAAAGGGACGCAGCCTCCGAAAGTTGCAACCTATATCAAAGTGAGGATTGCTTTCCTTTAAATTTTTTCCATCTTTAGCTAAGCTCGATTTGTCCAGTTTGTTTAATAGAATCTTCTTCGAATAAAAGCTTGATTGGAGAGTATAGTTAGCAATGTCTAACACTAGTAGGTTCTACTTATCATGATATGCCATAGAGATTTATCCATGATTTGTCTAAGGACTTTGTCTAATCAAGTCCTAGTTTGTCTATTGTAAGTAATAAACAAATTGGCTCTGAGTAGATCCACATAATAGATAACTTTGTCTTTATAAATTTGTCTGAGATCATTGCAGCATTTTAGTTTATCTTCTAGTTTGTCTATTATAAATGACAAAAAAATTCTAGAGGTGCAAATGAAGTTCTTATCTTTAGTGTTCATCAGACTAAATTTCTCACAGATTAAGTTTCTTTCACCAGACAAAGTTTTCTTTCATCAAACAAAGTAACTTTGTTTGTCTGTTTGTCTATCATAAGTAATAGATAACTCTTGTTGTCGCAGACAAGGCTTCTTCATGGCAGACGAATTGACTTTGTCTATTGTTTGTCTATAGAGATTTGTAGATGAAGTTGCAAGCCACAAACAAAGTCTTTCAAATGGTTCATCTGTTGGCTTATCCGTTAGAAGTAATAGATGAATCATTGAGGCATAGACAAGTCATTTCTTGAATGTTTCATCAGATGGTTTATCTGTTGTAAGTGGTAGATGAACTTGCAATGAAGACGGCATATAAAGTTATTCATTTGTAGTTGTTGTGCCACTTCTACTTCATCTTATATATCTTTTATAGAGGATTGCAGACAAGTTCCTTGATCTTCTTCAGTTCCAGATTGACCTTTTATGAAGGACAAATGCTTGAATAGTTTGAATCCATTTTTTGCTCTTTATTTGTCTGAGTTCAACTCCATTTCATCTCTACTTTTGCATATTTAATTCATCTTTGTGTTGCAGATAGATTTTGAGTATGAGTAGTTTATTTGACTTATCCGTGGAATGATTTGTCTAAATCTATTTGAGGCAGATGATATCTGATACTATCTTTATCTGTAGGAGATTTATTCGATCACTTATTGAGGCTTGAACGACATAGCTACAAATGTTCTTTATGATTTCTTTTCAAAGTTTCAATGTCAGTCTTTCTGAGCATTCTTGTCTTCTTTTAGTCAGTGGATCTTGCTTGATTGATGCCTTCTCTATATATGCTATCCACTGTATTTGAGTTACTTCCCTGTAAACCATTTATATATATTTCTATAATGCTTGGGAACACAAATTTTTAGTACTAGAAATGTTCACTCATTTGTTGTTGCTCATCATCAAAACTTAGTTATTTGCCATATTCACCATTTGGTTTAACACAAAGGATTTCTATGCTGGTTATGATTAAAGTAGAATGCTTGTCCTAATATAAAACTAAGGTCTACATATATAACTAGGATCTTTTTTATAGATGAAAATTAATAAAATCTAAATGTTGCATTTATAAAAACTTAGACAAAGAAAACTTTCACATAAGAAGCATACATTCTAAGTTAGGAATGATCTGTTCAAGATGATAAAATGCATATTACTTTTCCGAGCAGTCTAGAATTTTCAGAGCATACTACTTTGTGCTAAAAAGGAATTGCACTAATTAAATTGATACATGAAGATCACATCTGTTGGATTCTACTAATCATGAAAAAGTGCAAGAATTTCTTAAGTGTATATAGGAAAAGCTTGAAGGAAGCCCATAAAGAAGGAAAATAATGAAAATCAAGATATTTTAAATCTAATAACTTCAAACTAAAGAAATAAAGAGGCCAACAAGCATTGAAATGAAGAATGAAATTAGGCAACATCAATCATGAGCTAAATGGCAAGAAATTAACAAATGAGTATCAAAGGAGATAAGTTGCCCAACTTGATGTACTTGGAAGAAAATCATGCTTTACATTTTTATATACTCTAGATGCCTCAGAAAATGACTACCTTGGATGTGAATGCATTTGAACTTATTATTTGAGCTAAATCATCCTGAAAATCTAAGGTTGCAACATATATGAAATTGATTAATCCTTAATATGATCATAGTCCTAAGACATATGTCAAAGCCTATTTGGGAAACTTCATAGTATAAGTTCTCGAATAGGAATTCCATTTGTAATCATCATAAAGGCTTGAACTATTAAGATTAAAACAATTAGATAATAACTTAAATCTTGATGAATGCTAGAAGGTTATGCACATATCATGAACTATTTTATTCTATCCACTATTCTTATTATTCATGATTATGATGTATACAAAATTGCTTAAGTGTGCTTAAATTAAAATAATAAAATTAGAAAAACTCAAATAATCAATGTACTTTTATTTGAATCATTAAAAAGTGCTTAATATGTATGAAACAATATGTTTGAAATGATGTGTTTGTTATAATGTACAAAATGATTAATTTAATTACATGTTAAAGAGTGATTATATTAATACTTGATTAAATGAGGAACATTAAATAACTAAGGGTTAGAATAAGCTAGAAAGTAGAAATTCAGAATATTTTAGGATTATTAATTTCTAGCAGCAACACTGCCTAGTTTCTAGGCACCTGGGAGCATAGGCGCTTGCGCCACAACTGCCTGACGTTTTGAACTGATATACTTGACTGGTCAATTCGAGTTCATTTCCATCTTCCTCCCACTTCCTAGCTTCTTGTGACCGAAAATATTTTGCACCTGTGAATTCTCATCGTCCATAGAAACCATTTATCTAAATTTTGTTTCATTTCCATCTTGTTTCTACATTCCAATGGCACCCAAAGTCGTTGTTTTTAAAACCTAAATAGGGGTTAAGAAAGCAAGAATTTGAGGAGAGACATCTACTCTGTTAAGTCTAAACCCTCTACTAAGCTTATTTTGATGATGAATAAGATTAAATAACTTATTTTTGATGATCAACAAACAAATGAGTGAAAAATTAAGGTACAAGCAGTTTACTTTCCAAGTGAATGTTAAAAGTAATTAAAAAGAGTAACTGTTAATTTTAAAGCATATCACATTAAGACTTAACAAAAATAAATTAGAATGCTCAAGTAAAAATACTCAAAAGTATTCAGAATTATTTCAGAGATGAATTAAAATTCCTTTAGAGACAAGACATAAAGCTCAGAAGCATTCAGAAGTAATCGAATGTATTTCAAAAACCCTTCAGAAATAACTCAGAACCTCTTTAGAGACAAGGTGTAAGCCTTAAAACTAACTTTAAAATAGTTTCACACTTCAGAGGTCGTTTAGAAGTATTTCTAAGTTACAAAAATACTTCAGAAGTTAAACACCTACTTCAAATGAATTTTCTGCACTTAGAAGTTCATTAGAAGAACTTCAAAAATGCTTCTAATTTTCAGAGATGTCTTAGAAGACTAATAATAGTAATACAGAATAAGTCTAAAAGAAGTTTCTGAACTCGGAACCTTATCGAAAGATCTTTGGAAGTAATACAGAAGGTCGTCAAAGGCATCTTTAGAAAGCCAAACTATCCTCAAAATTTTAAAAAGACTCAAAAATATATCAGAGACATAATTCAAGCTTCAAAGATACTTTAGAAGTTTTTGAAAAGTTAAAATATGACCCTTGATAGCATTAGAAACCAAGATCAACCTTCAAAGAATCTAAAAGTATGCAGCCAAGAAAAATACAAATTATGACTTATCTCAAAAGTTTTGAAGAAGCGTTTTAGAAACTCTAATAAGTGGTGGATCGAACAATAACTTACAAAAGTCAATGTCAAAATTTCTAAAAACTTATCTCAGAAATTCTAAAGCCAAACAAAATATAAAAAGTCATATCAAATCTACCAAACATTTGAAAAAGTGCTAAAATTTGCCATGGCTAAAATTTATCTCAAAGCTTATAAAAGGATGATTAAAGCAATAAGAAAATAAAATAAAAAAAATAAAAAAACACAAAAAGTTTTTAACTCAAGCATTTCAAAAGAACATTCAAGATCTTCCATCGTTCAACTCCAACTGCTTCAACATTATCTAAGCATTCAAAGCCAGATCTACTTGATCTTTAAGGAGTTTGATACATTTGTCCTTATTATAGACTTAGTTCATTTATTTGAGCTTTTAATTTTTGTACAATTTTGCCTAAGCAAGAGGCACTAACCTGTACATTTTTTTAGTGCTCATTAAATTGAGGGTGATTTTGTTTATTTATTGAGAAAAACAAGTAGAAAGACTTGCTAAAAGTGTATAAGTTGTGGTGAGCTTTGAAAACTAACATATATAAGTTGTTAGTGAGCGTTGAAAACCAACATGTATAAGTTGTTTGTGAGCTTTGAAAACCAACATGTATAAGTTATTGGTGAGCTTTGAAACCCAACATGTTTAAGTTGTTGGTGAGATTGAAAACCAACAAGTGTTAGTAGAACCAAAGATTAGTAGAGGAGACTGACTTCAGAGAGGTGGTGTACGAACCCAGGAAGGGTCGAACCACTATGATATCTTGTGCACTTGTACTGTCAAATTTACTCTCTTTTATCTTAAGCACATTTCAAAAGTCATTGGCCAAAATTTTTTAAAGCTCAATTCACCCCACCTCTTGAGCTACCTTTTATCAAGGGACCAACACACTTCTTAACCTACATCCTCTAGAAGCTCTAAAAGGCCACAAGCTATAGCTAGTGAAGGTAATCCCTCTCCCCATTCAAAAATGAATGTTGTTGAAGAAGAAAATGTTGAAAGGAATGAAGAAGGAGCAAAAATGTTTGATTTGAAATCACTACCGGCAAAGGTAGATGGAAGAAAAGTTCCAATTGCCACTTTTGAACCGAGAGATCTACTTGTGTATTATTTTGGTAGTGGGGACAAGAAGTTCAATTTTTACACTTCCATGTTGGGTAGACTAGTCTAGGTACAAAAAAAGATTGATTTGAACTTCCTTGATAAATGAAAATTAGACATTCAAGCTATGCTAAATTATCAAGGGTGGTCTGACCTAGTGAACTATGAGGCACCTATATACAAAGAGCTAGTACTTATATTTTATTTCAACTGGAAACATAGCTCAAATGAATCAATGGTGAAAGGTATTGAGATAAGCTTTAGAACACATTTATTGACTCTTGAAGAACAT
>JAYJMB010041502.1:0-32165 GCA_036873735.1 Pouteria campechiana
ATGTTTGGTGAAATGTTTCAATGAAAAGTAAAGTATAATTAAAGAGCTTCATGGAAGATCCTAAGTGACTACTAATTGAGTATTATAATGAGGTTTTAGGTACCTTAAAAGAGTGATTAAAGAAGAGTGGAATTTTGGGCAGCACTATGAATGTATAAAGATGCAACTTGTATATTTGAATTACACTAAAAAAACAACTTCTCATAAATGGGCAGCTATATGAATAGATTGTGCACTTAGGAAATTATGTTTATTAGCTTGAATTAGTTTATAAAATGGAGGAGATATTACCCAGGTTTATGCCCTTGAATTTACAATAATTTTCATACGAAAATGATGAATTGAGGATCCTTTATTTGTAGTTTTAAATGGGCTACATGGCTGAAATTTTCTAACTCTTGTGAATCATGTTAAATAACTTGAAATTTTACTCCAAGGGGGTTGTTTTGGTGTCCATTAAATTTACCAAATGTGGGAACTACTTAATTGATGTTTGAAGATGATTCCTTACCTTAAGTAAAGTGTTTTAAGTGAAGCAATCACTAAAATAGTATTTTAAAATAATAATAATAATAATAATCTATAAATTGAGCCATATCAAGTCCCAACTTAAAATGAGTGATGATTTTCACTAAAATAAGTATTTGAAATATGCAATGGAGTGATGGGATAAAAATGAAGTGATGGAATGGGTTTCACCTATTTTATGACTTAAGTAAAATTTTCCATTTGAAACATATGTAAATTGAATAGTGATGTATGTGTTACATGTGTAGGATTATTCAACCAGTGATGGAAGCTAAATTATGAACTTGAAGGATGGTGAAATGAACGTTTCTGAAGTAAGTAGGCTACCTTTCTTGTTCGTTGAATGCATGAATGGGGATATAAAACATCACATTGTTTGAAAATTTGAGCATGTATGTTTTGTTTTGAGAATTTTCCGAATCCCTTGCTTGTCTAAAGAATGAGATTTATGATGTTTTGTAATTATTGAATGTCAGGGATAGATGTTATCCCCTATTCTAGGCATAAATATATTATTTTTGTAAAAGGATGCCTAAATGCGAGGGGTAAAGAGTATCCCTAGATTGAAATAGTGGATGATTATGATCTAAGATAATTGTATTGTGTAGCAGGGATAATAAATATCCCAGTCTAGAATTCTTTTGAATGTGTAAATGTATTTTGGGGATAGAGGATATCCCAGTTTGTTATACTAAATGGTATGTATTATTTCATGTTATATAAATGTCTATATTAATGGAATGATGAACATTCTATGATAAAGTATAATTATGTATGGTGTGCCTGAATGACACAATTTTGTATCTTTTGCTTGTTGAACATAGTGTTGATATGTGGTGCTTGCATGGCACGATATTCGATTTTTGTTATTATACGCCTGAAAGGCATAAAGTATGCATGAAGAGAATGAGAATTTAAACCTCATGATATGATTATTTTATGTTGTTCATGTTAGGACAAGATGATAATGTGTTGTATTTATGATGATGAATGAACATAAGAA
The DNA here is from genome assembly GCA_036873735.1 of Pouteria campechiana. Classification (NCBI taxonomy): domain Eukaryota; kingdom Viridiplantae; phylum Streptophyta; class Magnoliopsida; order Ericales; family Sapotaceae; genus Pouteria; species Pouteria campechiana. The sequence continues at coordinate 1,532 of JAYJMB010041502.1, forward strand.
TATATTGTTGTTTATGCATGTTTTGGGTTAGAACATGTTATGTTGATTAATTTTTTATTTATTTATGCCTACTTACAAAGTTGCCTAGACTCACCCCTTCTTAATATTTTTTTATCTGACAGGACAGGTAAAGAATCCCAACTATGGATTGGGGCTGTTAATCCAAATTTGAAGACTTTTTAATTATGAAATGGTAAATTGGGATTGGAATCCCTTCATATAACATCTTTGTAAATTAAAAGTGTAATTAAATTTCTGTAATAAGATTAAAATGATGTATATTGTATAGCATGGGCATGTCATAGTGATATATCTGTAATTGTAGTTGTGTGATTGCCATCATGACTTGGTTCCAATCTTGGGTGGAGCTGTGAGTATGGGTTTGGTGTTTAGTATTTAAGTATAATTGATGTTTTATATTGTAGAATTATTAATTGTATGTGATATTACACATGTATATCAGGTGCAAATGCCCTATATTTTAAGGGAGACTCTACCAAATTTTTGGTAAGGTTCTTCTCTAGAATATAAGATGGTAGCATTCCGCATAGGCCCCGAGGTGGCATGGTTAAAATGCATAGCATGGGGGTGTGGGGCATTACAAGTATACCGAGAAGCCAATTTGAGTACTAGATAGTAAAGAAAAGCAACTAAGAAAATAAAGTAATTCACCTTGTGAAGATCTAGTGGAGTAATCAAACTGAGGAGGAAGCGACCTGAGAACTTGAGGATATGATGAGAACCAAATACCCTTATGGAATGAGACCTAAAGTTTTGAGGTCAAAAGTTTTTGTAAGGGGGGGTAGATTTTGACACCCCAGGATTTTGAGGTAAGAAAATTTTTCCTAAATAATTATTTTGGAGTAATTATGCATGTGAGTTAATTAAATTCATGAAATTATTTATTTATACAATTTAATGTATCTATGAGAGGGATGACTAATTGACATAATGACAATTTTTACTTTGAAAAGATCATTGTAAAAAGGGACACACATGTACAACATGAAAGGCATCACTGAAGCACTAAATGTGAAACATAATAAAATTCTCCATCATCCCCATTCATTCATCTCTCTCCCTCTCATGTCCAACCCATTGCAACGGCCCCTATTCATGCCCCCTTTTCACCATATTTCAACAAGAAATTTCCCCTTTATGAGTGCAATCACCACCCACGCAAATGGTGCTTAAAATCTCTTCGTGGGATGGTAGAAAAGAAGGGAAAATTCTAGAATTTTCATCAAAAAGCCCTTTCACTGAGAATTGTGAAAGAAATTTGAGGATTTGGAGTTGAATCTTCATCCTTATGGTGAAAACAACACAAAAAATCACTGGTAAGTCTTTTCCCCAAGTTGATTTTCAAATTTCTATTTAAATAGGGAGTGTTGTGCAACTCGTACAGCTTTTGAATTTAAGAAGACTTATTTTTGGATTTTCATAGGGGAACAATCATAATGTTCATTTGCAACAACAATATGGTGTTAAGACATAGGGAAATTCATGTATATGGTTGTCCACAAAATAGACAACCACGTTTTTGCATGTTATGTTGGGTATTTCATGAATAATGGAGTTAGGCGAAACTTTAATGAATTTTGGGGCTTAAAGATTTGTTTATAAGGCTGTTTTGGTGTTAAGTTTTGTTTAATATTGATTGTATGTAGCTAGGAATGAATCCAACTTGCTACACTTTGCTGAAAATTGACAATTCAAATGATGCATATCAAGTGTTTGATGAAATGATTCTATTAGAAGCAAAATGTATCTGAATGATTCCATTACAACCCCTAACTGGCCATTAATTATGCACTAAAATAATATATTAAATGTACTTAATAAATTCTTAAAGGGAGATTAAATTTGGGCAGCAATATGGAAGATAATAGAGTGAAAATTTTGCCCTTGAAATACATTTAGAAAGAACTCCTATAATTGGACAGTTATATGGGCAAATTATGGTACTTAAGAATGATGGTTATTTGACTTGAAATGGTGAATGAAATGGGGAGAAAATAGTTAGGTTTATGCCCTTGAAATCATGCTAACTTCCAAGATGAAATGATGCTTAAGGACCCTCCATTATAAGCCATGTTAATAATGACTTGATAAGGGTAGTCCAATATTTGAGTGAAAGCCCCCAAAATTGGGCCATATGGAATGTTAACTTGTAATGGATCATAATTTCGACTAGAATAAGTGTTTGGAATGCATAAATGAGTAATGAGATAAGAATGTACCCTAACAAGATGATTAAGTGAATTTTACATTAAAATTGAGTTAGGTCTCTCATTTAGATGTATGTAAATTTCAATTGTTGTAAATGTTATGTGCGTAGGATCCGCTGGGCATTGACTTGGTAGCCAGGTTGTTGAGTTAAAGGTTGTAGATTATGTTGTTGTTTTCTATTAAGGTAAATAGGTTTCTTTCTGTTATACATATGTGAATGTGTAGATTGATGAGGATAGTGAATATCTAATTATTTTGCATATAGGCACTGTGTTTTGAATGATATTTATTATATTGCATCATGATTTGAATGATGAAATTATACATTTCCATGTATTTACCTTGTAACTTGGATTTGGCTATATGTTACAATGGAAATGCTCTTGAAATTGCATTGCATGGAATTCCATTATGAGTCATGAGTCATAAAGTTGCATGATTGAGTCATGTGATATGGTAGTATCTTGATGGTAGTGTGGTATAAATGTAACTTGGTGGTTTGTGATTCTCATGTGGTATGGTTATGCCTAGGAGGCATGGTGGATGACCCTTGTGTAGGGGTCTTATTGTGTCTTGATGGCATGGTTAGTGTGTGAATATGCCTTTGTGGCATGGATGTGGCACTCATGGGGTGTGGTATACCTTGATAGCAAGGTTGTGGCACCTGTGACATGTGGATATGTCTGAATGGCAAGGTACATGATATTTGAGTAGTGATAATTTGTAACTAGTGAGTAAGACACACTCGATCCCCTTAGTAGATGTGGATGGTGAACCTATGACCCCTGTGGAGTAATGAGGGTAGGGTGCCATGGAAGGTAGGGGAAGAATTGTTGTGGCAGGCTTCGTAGTCAGGGGTACAAGGAGGGACCAATTGCACATTAGAAAGGGGAGAGGGTTGTATTCTTGCTCCTAGTGGGTCTCGATGATGAGTAAGTCTTGATAATGATGTCCTGATGGTGAACATGTCTAGATGAGGATAATTTGATGATGATGACGTATTTAAAGGTTGTGTCTAATCTTAGAGAATTATGTCTTAGCAATAAAAAACGTATGCATTATGGGCATGAGAACATGTTGCATTGTCATGAAATTTTGCATTTCATGGATTTATACATCTTGGATTTGAGCATGTTATTTTACTAGATTATTTATCATTATTTTTTGTCTTTTCTACTTACTAAGCTTACCCGGACTCACAGTGTTTTATTCATATTTTTTTGATAGGTTAGGTGATGGAGCCCAACCTAGGGTTAGTGCTCATTGTTGGTCCCATACGGTTCGTAGCTCAAGAGGGGAGGGGTGAATTGGGCAGATAAAAATTATAGCCAAATAAAATTATTGCATTATAAAGGAATAGAGGCTAAATCAAGCAGCACATAACACAATTGATTTTTATAGTGGTTCGGGTTAGCTCCCTACTCCACTCTTCCAAGGGCACACTCTCCTTAGGTCTTAGGTTTCACTATTACTCATAATGGAATACGTAAGTGCTCCCAGCACTCTTATGGATTCTAGGTCCAGGTGACATAACTAGTGTTCCTAGCAGTCTTTCAGATTCCAGCTCTAGGGGGCATAAATTAGTGTTCCCAATACTCTTTTAGATTCCAGCTCTAGGGGAAGTAACCAATGTTTCCAACACTCTTTGAATTCCAGCTCCAGGGGACATAAACATAGTGTTGCTAACACTCTTCTAGATTCCAGCTCTAAAAGGTATAAACATAGCGGTTTGCTTGAGCTCACCACCAACTCAGATGGCTAATGAAGAGCACTGAAGTTGTACATCACTTTTCCTCTATACTAGGCTGATTTGTACAAAGTTTAAGCACACATAAAATGATTACACATTGAAGCATAGAAGATATCAATACTTCAGAAATATGATAATGAAAAATCTTTAAAGCTCATCATCTATCAGCGTAATGGAAATTGAATATTTTGGAGTATTGTCTAATTGAGAGAAGTTACTCATTTAAGCTCTTTTCTTCTTTTCATCTTTCTCTCAGCTTCCTCAACCTTCTTTATTGACCTTGCACTACCTTTATGCTCCTTCAAAAATTTTTACTCGTTAGAGGTTGATAGTTTCCATTGAATGTTGAAGACCACTTTGAATTTTCTCTGGTTGACAAGCTGTCTTATTAACAACCTCGTTCTACCTGGAGATCCTATAGTGCCAACCTTGAAGAAGATGTATTTTTGGTTTTTGGCAAACACCGAATGAAAATATTTTGCATGACTGACTCTTTCATTCTTGTGGAAAGATGCATGTTAAACTTGAAGGGACGCAACCTCTAAGAGTGGAATCTCTATCAGAACAAAGACTATTTTCTTTTGAATTTCTTCCCATATCGATCTTTTATAATTTGTTTGGAGTTTATATGATTTGTCCATGAGAAAAGTTTCTAGAGAGTGTAGCCGTCTTTGTTCATAGTAAGTAGCTTCACTTTGTCTGTGCAAGTTTGTCTGAGTCCATTTTAGCCCTTTGTGTTCATCTTATAGTTTGTCTGTGAAAAGTCACAGATGATTCTTGATGGTGCGAATGAAGTTTCTCTCTAGCTATTCACAGGCCAAAGTATCTTTGTCTCTTGATTTGTCCATAGTAAGTTATAGACAACTCTTGATGGTGTGGACAAAGTTTCTTCCTAGCAGTTTGACAAATGAAGTAGCTTTGTCTTTTGATTTATCTATAGAGAGCTATGGACGAATTTGGGAGGCGCAGATGATGTCTTGTTTAGTTGTCCATTGGATGAAGTAACTTCGTCTTTTAATTTGTCTATGCATCCAATTTGTCTATGTAGATTGATCTGAGTCCACTATGCCACTTCTACTTCATCTTCCACTTTGTTTGTAGTAAGTTACAAATGAATAGCTTGTTCTCCTTTTGATCAAGACAGACTCCATATGAGAGATGAATGCTTAATTAGTTCGACATTGTCTTAGCTTTGCATTCATCTGAGTTTTTCTCCGCTTCTTCTTTAGCTTCTATAATCTAAATTCACCTTTATGTCATGGATAAATGTTGTATATGAGGAGTTTATTTGACTCATTCGTGTAGAGAATGATTTGTCCGAATCCAGCTGAGGTAAGCTTTGACTAAGAAGATTTTTGCAGCAATTGAAGCTTTGTTTGTAGTGCCTTTTAATGTTTCTAGTACTAGATATGTCTTTCAAATGACATGTATCTTTAGGTGCATGGACCAAATAATTGAATCACATTTGGACACTTATAGTGGCTTAAACGTCATGGCTTCAGATATGCTTTGTGACATCATTTTAAAGTTTCAATGTCATTCTTTTTCTAAGCACTCTTGACTTCCTTCAGTGTAGTAGATCTTATTCTTAATATATTCCTAGTATACGCTATCCACTATATTTGAGATATTTCCTTGTATATCATTTATATTTGTTACTATGGTACTTAGGAATACAACTTTCAGTACCTTAATTATTCACTCATATGTTGTTGCTCATCAAAACTTGGTTGTTTGCCAGATACACCATTTTGGTTCAACATTCTCCCCCTTTTTGATGATGACAAAACATTTGAGTGAAATACCTTTCAATATAGTAAAGGCATGAATAAGTGTGAATGAATAGGAGATTTAAGTAAAATATTTATGATAATTTGCATTTGTATTATGGCTCCCCCTATCTTAGTGCATTGTTTTAGCTCATATGGCTCCCCCTAAATAGATACTGTATTTTACTCTTGTATTGCTCTAATTTCACTATATTTCCCCCCCTTTTTGTCAAAATCAAAATGACAGAGCATAAGAGAGATGCAATATATTCCTCAATAAGTAACATTCAGTCATTATATAAGTGATATTGAAGAACCATAAGCTATCTAAAAATGGATACTTCATTGATGAAAGAAGTGAATGTACAATATATAAACAAAATCAATGTATTTAGTAGATTAGAAATTATTCTTTGGTTGTATAGTGCTATCCTTATAGTTGACCACCTTAAGTTAAAGATGAAATTCAGGATCCACCAAATATGGATAAGGAAGAGGCTTTCCTTAAGCAGTTGCTTCAGCATTGGCTATCATCCTTTTGTTATACAAAGTGTGACTTATGGGAATGGGGTCGATATGTCTGTAGCTCACTAATGGGTCATCAACTTTGGAAGATTTAGAAATAGGTGACTTGATCTTGGAGATTGGAATCTTGATTCTTTGACTAGGAGAAGGATTTGGTAAAGTAAGGGGACGTGTCAACTTAGAAGATGGAATGTTAGGTGATGATATTGTTAAAATGGATGGTGAAGTACTAGAAGAGGAAGATTTGGATGAAACAATTCTTTCAGGTTCAATTACTCTTAGCCTTTCAAAATAATTTGGATTATCAAATTCTGGAAAGGGTGAAGGTAATTTTTTAAAATATGCATCAATCTGTATGAATCTCCGTTGTCGATATACATCATATGGAAGATAGAATAGACTAGGATCAGATGCTTTTAGAATAACATGAAGTGGTACCCTTTGAGCTAACTTAAAGGATATAGGAGCATGTGATTGAGTAGGAGTTGATTTAGGTGCAGATGGTCCCTTAAAATTTAGTATGAAATTATCAACAAATTTGTCTTTGTTTGGAAATTTTGGCTTAAAGTTTTTAGGAAAAGGCTTTTTCATGATGGCAACATTAAGTTTTATGAATTTAGGGTCATTAAAATGTGGGAATGGAATATCTAAATAACTAAAAATTGCCTTTTGGGCTTTTAACTTAGAATAAGCATGTTCATTTATTCTTTCTCTATGCTCAATCTCTTTTTCTGTCAGTCTTATTTTCTTGTTAAGTTTTATAGGAGATGGAACAAAAATATCAGGGGACACAAATTCATGTGGATCTTTTGTAGTTGGAGGAAAGTGAAAGGACATTTTAGAGGAGTAAGAATATACAACCACTTCTGTTATGATGACATCTTTGTATGGAGGAATGGAAGATGCAAGAATGAATCTTCTAGTTCTAGGAGGTGGAGGATTTGTAGATGAATGAGGTTGAGAAGTAACTTGAGAGGCACCTAAAGGATGAATGTTTTTCTTAGAAGTAGTTTTCATGGATTTAGGAATTTGAGTGAGAGGAACCTTTGATTCAGAGAGTGTTTTGATTGAATCAGATGGAGATGGAAGTCATGAGAATGTGGAAGTGGAAGAATTATGAGTTGTGTGAAGAGAAGGTGAGTGATAGGAATGAGATGGTGCTATAGGTGAGGAGTGAGTAGACCTGATTGGTGAGACAAGTTTGGGGTCATGAACTACAGCAGGTTGTAATGATTATGTTTGACCTTTGATGGATTCAACTAAGGAGATTAAAGTATCCAATTTTTGATCTAGTCAATCCATCCTAAAATTGAGAAATGAAAGGAATGTTTCAATGTTGATGAGCTTGCCCTCAAGGTTTTTAGGAATGGGTTGATTTTGTGGAGAAGGGTGGATAGGTTTGAAAGGGGATGGATTATGAGTTGATGGGAGTGTTGCCATTGTTTCTGCTTCTATTGCTTTAGCTAGTTGCATGTGATCTTCACTTCTTACTTATTCTTCTCTTCTCCTTGTTTCTCTTGTAACCAAAGGTTCTTCTTTTCTTGCCATTTTTGTTGTTCTGCAATGGGATGCAAGATCTTGATTTTCTATTGTTGAGACTGCAATTCTTGTTTTTTCTTCAATGGGAGGACATCTTTTATTAGTTCTTCTATCATTATAGCCACATTTTCTACAGAGTCATCTTCTCCCCTTTCTAGTTCTTGCCTTATCCCATCCTCTTCTTCTTCATCCTCTCTTGGCCTTTTTGATTGTCTAGGCCTTTTTACCTTCTCAATGATTGTGCCATTAGAGGTTATGTGTATTCCCATTCTCTTCAATGTCACATTGTCAAGCATGTCTGAATATTTGAATTCCTTGAGCTTTTCATATGATAAATCTACTTTTGCCTTTCTCAATATTTTTCTCATTACCATACCATAAGGCAGAGAATATTTTGCAGAGGATTTGACTTGGTAGATTTTTTTAGACATAAGTTTCCCTAAATCCAACTTCCTTTTAAATTTCAATACCTAAAGGACTTTTGCATATCTTTTAAAGATATTATCCCTTCCTCCAGCCTTGGGATAAATGTTGCTACTCAGAATTTTGTGAGCTATTCTTAAATTTGTATTCAAATGCTTTGGATTTAGGCTCACTACATTATCACTGATAGCCTTTCTTGCCACTTGCGAGAATAACTCTTTTTTGGGTATTGGCCAATCAAATGTTTGTCTTTCAACCATCGGTAGATTTAAGTATTCTCTGATTCTATCGTAAGACAGGCCTATTTCCTTCTCACTAATATAAGACTTCTTTAGTTTAGGATCATAATTATAGATAAGTATTTTTACCATTCTAGAATAATATTTATCTTTACAACTCATGAATTATTTCTATCCTTGGAAGTTTATCTAGCTATAGACTTCTATTTTCATCTTTTCAAAGAAATCAAAGTTAATAACCTTTGCTTTCAACACTTTACTTTTATCATACTTGCTCATGAACTCATGGTAACTTTGTTCATTGTTTCAAAAGGTTACCTCAAGAAGCTTGTTTCTTTGAACCCTTAATTTTTGAGATAGACATACATTTTCTAATTCTTCTCTTCTCTTCTTCTTCCAGATGTAGATTTTGTAGCCATCTTTGTTGTGCTCGAGTCCACCATTTCCACCAACTTAGGTTTAGGGTTTTGATGAGAATTTTGATGGAGTGGGCTTGAAGATTCTTGGCAGCTAAAAGGGAGAGTGAGCAAATGAAAAATGGTGCCAAGACATTGAGTAATGGAGAAAGGAACAATCAAGATTTGAGTTGCCTTCTTCCAGAAAGAGGTTTTCTATCACTTGCTATAAAGGGAGAAAGTATGTCCGAGACAAAGTTAAAAAGGACTATGGACAAATTGTGATAGCCTCAGACGAATTTGGTAACTACAGACAAACCTACGGACAAAGTATATGATATGACTTTTTCCAAGCATTAATGTTGGATGATGTTTGATTCGATTCCAAATTTGAATAGATGATGTATATGTTTGTCTGAGAGCATATAACTTGGTGGGAGATTTATGTTTGAACTTTTATAACTGAGAGATTTAATTTGTAAAGATTTGAGTATTTAATCTCTTAGCTTTATATCATGTGCACAAATGAAGCAGTAAAAAGCATATAATCCAAAGTATCTTAGTAGAAAAAATGATGTGCAACATATTATTTACTCCCAATGTATATTGAGTGACTATTTTGGAGAATCATAAATTGCTCTTGTGGTACTAAAATGCACTTAACAAGACTCGTTGGTGATTCTATCTGATTCATTTTTCATATTGGCATTCAAATCATTATAAGCATCTTAAGATTCTTTGAAAACTTGAGGCTTTAGTTTCAAAGAGTACCTTATTGTTACAAATTGCCATGAAATTGAAAGTGCTTACTTGGGTGTCTTTAGATCTTCTTGACCCTTGATGAATTTATTCTTCTGATACTTCTTGTTTCTACATAGAATCAATTTCTTGGGTCTTTGACCTTGTCAGTATTGTCATAAATAATTTCTAGTTTGTCCCATACATCTTTTAGTAAGAAAACATATAAGCATTCTAGTAATTTGATAGATAGCATAGTATAAATCATCCTTTTCATAGTTTATGTGTCCTCTTGGGTATGACTCTTGTCATGGAGAACAACTAATTCATTTTTGAACAATGCCACACCCTATAGATTGTGGCACCCATAATTTTTTTTTTTTTGCATTTTGATTTTTATTCAAGAGGAGTGTCTATGTAATGATTTGGCCATGGGAATCTCTTCACAAGTTAAATTTTGGTAATGAAGATTAACTTGCGAAGCCTACTCTAATACCACTTGTTGGTCCCATATGGTAGGCAGCTCAAGAGGGGAGGGGTCAATTGAGTAGATAAAAATTATGGCCAAATAAAATTATTGCAATGTAAAGGAACAAAGACTAAATCATGTAGCACATAACACAAGAGATTTTTATAGTGGTTGGGGCAAGCTCCTTACTCTACTCTTCTAAGGGCACACTATCATTGGGCCTTGGGTTCCACTATCACTCATAATGGAATACATTAGTAGTTCCAACACTCTTCTGGAGTCCAGCTTCAGGTGACATAATTAGTGCTCCTAGCACTCTTCTAGATTCCAGCTCTAGGGAGCATAAAGTGGTATTCCGAACATTCTTCTGTTGGTCCCATGTAAATGAGTAGCTCAAGTGGGGAGTGGTGAATTTAGCATATAAAAATTATGACCAAATAAAAATTAATGAGCTAAGAAGAAGTAGTGATGCAGTACATATGTAATTTCTATATCTGATTATTTAATCAATGTGATTGCTTTACTTTTAAATTTGACTTCTCTTATCCATTCTTGTTTTTGGCAGGTTATCATGTATGCATGATAATGTGAGTGATAATGTTATGCTTAATGAAGAACAAAACAGATGAAAAAATACACTCACAAATAACACAACTTTTAAAGTGGCTTAGGAACTCTGTTCCTACATTCACTCTTCCAAGGGCACCAACTCATTGTGTCTTGGATTTCACTATATCCCATATAATGGAAATGCAACAGTGCTCCTAGCACTCTTCTAGATTCCAGCTCCAGGGGGCGTAGACAGTGTTCCCAATAGTCTTCCAGTTTTATGTGCTCACTAGGAAACTTGTTGGTTTTCCAGATCTTACCAACAACTCATATAATGTGGTTTTCACGAGCTCACCACAAACTCACATAGCTGATTAACAACACTCTTTTTGCACATTACATTGCTTCTTTCACTAGGCTAATTTGTACAAAGATTAAGCTCATATATAGAATAATATCTCATTAAAGCTCATTAGATATTAATACTCCAGGGTGTGTAATTAAGATAGAACTTTTAAGCTCATTGTCTATCAATGCAATAGAGATTAATAATCTAGAAAAAAGCATGGTCTGTTTGAAAGAGGTGTTACTTGTTTAAGCTCTATTATTTTTTTTTCTCTCAGCTTCCTTAACCTTTTTCATTGACACTACACTACCTTTATATTCCTTCAGAATTTTTTGCCCATTAGAGGTAGTTAGCCTTCCTTTGAATGTTGAAGACCGTTCTAATTTCTCCCATTGAAAAGCTATCTTCTTGACAAACTCATTTGTAGCTAAAAAGCTTGCAGCATCATTCTTGAAGGAGATGCCTTTTCGATTTTAGCAAACTTTGGATGAAGACTTTTCTACTTGACTGACTCTTTCATAATTCTAGAAAGATGCCCATTAAGCTTGAAGGGATGTAGCCTCTGAAAGTTGCAACCTTTATCAAAATATAGATTGCTTTCCTTTGAATTCCTTTCCATCTTCAGCTAATCTAGAATTGTCCGGTATGTTTTATAAAATCTTCTTTGAGTGAAATTTTGACCAGAGAGTGCAATCAGTGATGTCTGGTATACGTGGCTTCTACTCTTTATGATATGTCATAATTTGTCCAAGGACTATGTCACTTGAATTTGTCTTTTGTATGTAATATACAAAGTGGCTCTGAGTAGATCCATAATTGATAACTTCATCTTTTCAATCTTGTCTGAGACCATTGTAGCATTTTACTTCATCTTCTAGTTTACCTGTTATAAGTGACAGATGAATTATTGAGGTGTAGATGAAGTTCTTCTTTCTCATTGCTCATCAGATGATGTTCTCTTAGTACACGAAGTTTCCTTCATCAAGTGAGTTAGCTTTGTCTATTGCTTTGTCTGTTGTAAGTAGCAGACAATCATTATGGCGTGGACAAAGCTTCTTCACAGTAAACAAAGAGAATTTTCCCAGATGAAGTCTTCTTTTCATCAGCCGAAGTGGCTTTGTCTGTTGTAAGTAGCAGATGATCTTTCTTGGCAAACAAAGCTCATTCTCTGATAGACATAATAACTTTGTTTGTTGTTTATTTGTTGAAATCAGCAAACAAAGTTGCAGGTCATAGACAAAGTTTTCCAAATGGTTCTTCTGTTGGTTTCCTATATTGTAAGTGATAGACGAAGTTGTGGCATGTAGACGAATCCACCTTTTAGTCATTTTATGATGAGTTCTCTATTAGAGGTAAGAGATGACTCATTGAGGCATAGACGACTTGCTGCTTCAGTGGTTGTCTGATGGTTTGACTATTACAATACAAATAACTCTTTATAGATGAAGACGACAAGCAAAGTTTTCTTCTATAGCTATTATGCCACTTCTTCTTTGTCTTCTATATTTTTTGCAGAGATTGCAAATTGGTTCCTTGGCCTCTTCAGTTTTTAGATGAGATTTATATGATAGACAAATGGTTGAGTAATTTTGACTCTATCTTGGCTTCCATATTTGTCTAATTTCAGCTCCATTTCATCTCTGCTTCTATAAACTGAATTCATCTTTGAATTGATTATGATTTACCCAAGATTTTGTTGATGTTGTTTTGCATCTTACCTACTTACTAAGTTTGCTTAGACTCACCTTGTTTTATTTATGGTTTTTAGTTAGCAAGTTAGAAGACGGAGCCCAACATGGAGGTCAGAGCTCAGGACAGAAAACAAGTTGATCCTTGTGCTGATTGATGGTTTTAGATGTTAGAAAATTTACATTTTTGAGCTTTTGATATAATGTATAAATTTCTATAAGTTGTTGTAAAGTTAAAAGACTCAAACTTTATGTATCTAAGTCATGTATGAACTAAATGTAATGGTATGTCATCATCATGTGATTATGTGTATATTAATATTGTTATTGCCATCACAATGAGACTTGTGATTCTGGGCCATGTGTGGGTGGGATATGTCCTATATGATGTTAGTTATAGATGAATAATATGGTGTGGAAATGGTGGATTAGGTATGAAAATTGGAAAATAAGGGAGACTCTGCCTAACATTTCCATTGAATTATAATGGTACCACCCTAAAAAGCAAGGCGTTACAGATTCATAGAAATTATTCAGCATGAAAGTCATATTAGTTAAAATTATTTGTCCAATAAACTAACAATCACATGTTCTAAGTTTGGACAAAAACATTATGGTCAAAATATGAAAACTGCTCCAGAACTTCAGATATGCGGAAATAACTTCAGATGTGCTGAAGTAAACTTTAGATGGACTAAAGGTGTCTCAGTTGTTAGTCCCACTCTAAGGTAGCTAAAGAGAGGGGGTGGATAGAGCTTTTAAAGTTTTAGCCAATCATAAAATCTAAGTACTGAAAATAAAGAGAAATCAATCATGCAAGACAAATTATATAGGTATTTTTATAGTGGTTCAGCCCAACACAGTATCTACTCCACCCTCTGAGTCAACCTCTCTTGCTTAACTTAGGTTTCACTAGGCACCTATTGGTTTTACAAGCTCACCAACAACCTACACATGTTAGTTTTCAAAGCTCACTAGCAAACTTATATAAGTTGGTTTTCAAAGCTCACCAATAAACTTATACAAGATCAGCAAGCCCCTTGCTTACTATCCAAATCAATAAAGGATGTACAATAAGAAATGCCACTTACATAAGCTAAGTTTGTACTCAATTAAATATAGTAGAAATAAATATATTGCAATAAATACAGACATGCCTCTTTAGACATAGTGATGTCCAAAGTTTAGCACTCAGGATTTTTAGGCTTGGACTTCCAAACATACTTGGTTTCTCTCTTTAGTCTTCAGCAATGTCCGAGTTTGGGTTCTATGTCCAAAAAATGGCTTTGCACTTCCAGTGTCTTGGCTTCTTGTTCAATAATATTTGAACTATTTCTATGTCTCATATTGATCATATGGTGTCCAAACTTACTTTCTTAGTGTCCAATTCTTTACTTGAGTCCATAACTTAGATTATTTTCTTCATTTTCAAGCTTAGTTTTGTCCAACTTTGAGCGTTTGTTTGAATTACTTTGGTAATACATTGAGTCATATTTGGAAGTTGTTTTGTACACTGTTCTTCAAAGTTTCAGTGTCATTCTTTCTCATTTGAGCATTCACATTTTCTTCCTCTTAGGCTAGAGGATCGTGTCTTTAATATAGTCTTGTATGCGTTGTCCACTTATGTTATTTCCCTAATACATTGTTCATTACTTCACACTTGGGAAACATTGATTAGTATCTTAAATTTTCACTTATGTGCTTTTGCTTATCATCAAAACTTAGTTAGTCAAATATACTCATCATGAAAATCAAGCCTAGTAAAGAGGTTTGGTTTAACAATCTCCCCCTTTTTGATAATGAAAAAATATCCAAGTGAATTACCTTTCAAATTGGTAAAACATGAACATACATGGAACTAAATAAGGATAAATCATACATAACATAACTCCCCTTGACTTAATGCATCATCCCCCTAAGTGAGTGCACTTGGTTCTAATCATATAAGCATTCATATAACATAATTTTCTCCCTATACTAATAGATAACTTATTCTCCTCCTTTTGTTGAACATACAATCATATTCTCCCATTTTACTTATTCTCCCCCTTTTTATCATTACCAAAAAAATTATAATGTATATCATCCAATGAAATACATAGAATTAGTCATAAAATGAATTGCATTTTATTTCATTGTATTTCAGCATGAACAGATATGCACTTAGATATATTTCGGTACAAAATGAAGTGCTTATCTAATAGTGAAAGGGTGTAGCAGAAATGGGATGGATAGAAGAAAATGTGGGATCGAAGAGATTATGGTGGAGCCTGATTATGATCCATCGAAACATTTGGAATCATGCATAGGCACGCATCCATTATGTTTGAATGTCAAATCAGAGGACCCAAAGTTTTGGACCGCAAAGAACGGGGTTGCTTCTAATGTTGCTTCTCCCTCCTAATCTGTAGCCTTAAAAGATGGCAATCGGGATAGTCTAGACTTTGGACTTACATAAAGATGATCTTCATAATGTCCAAAGAATATGAAATTTCTTGTGGATATCCATGTAAGCTCCTCAACGTCTTCTTTAGAAACATCACGCAATCTAGCAAATCCAATAGAAAAACTATTTCCAATCCAAAACATCTTAACTACTATTCTATCTACTTTGCTTCCCTTTAATGAATTCTCTTCCATACACACTTTACTATCTCTACTCATGATCTCTGTTGTATAGACTAAGTGTTGACATGAATGCATGGTTTCAATGATAAACAAAACTTGATTAAAGATTATGTACTAATGGTTGTTATCAAGTTTTTAGCATGCAGAATCAAATTGCAAATTTTAAAGAAAAATGAGCACAAAAAACATATTCCATGGTGACAAGGCTTAAGCAAGTAAAGAAACAAAAGATGAAGTGTTGTAATAGACAAAGCATGAATGAAAAGGACTTGGTTATTTCCATTCGCTTATCAAAATGAAAAAATACACCTAACGGATGCAAACAATTTGTATAAAATAGATTTCATCTATCATAAGCAAGCCACAATTATGCCTAAGGTTGTCTAATGAGAACAAAAAAAGGCAGATAAAGTAAAGACCTTTTCAGCAGAATAAAAGACTTCATCTGCCATCAAAAGACAAAGCAAAGAAGGAAGAATCATATGGGAGAGCAGAAACTTTATCTATCTCAAGTGAGCCAATGATCATCTACTGTCATCAGACAAAGCAAAAGAAGTAAGGAGCATTTGGCAGAGCAAAGAATATGTTAGTGATCATCTGCTAATAATAGACAAAGTGGAGAAATATTCCATTAGATGAAGGCATGAAGAAAACCCATCTATGATCCAACACTTTATCAATTACTTACAACAGACAAACCTAACAGACGAAGCACTAAAGTAATAAGACATCTATACCTCTATGATGCAACAAAAAAAGAAATTGAATGGTTGATTCATCTTGCAGCAATAGAAAGGATGATTCATTTGTCACTTATGAAAGATAAAGACAAAGGAACTTTGTCTTATGGACAGCTGGACAGATACTTTGTCTATTATAAGTAAAAGAGGAGTAATGATTAGAATGAATCATTGGTCTTTGCTTAGCATTAATAATGGTCTTTCTATATTAATGAAGGAGGAAGCCATTGCAGTAATACCTTGACCAGAGCTTATTGAGAAATTAGAAATCATCTTCTCCAAGGTCGGCACTGCAGGCATTCCAGCATACGAGGAATAACCAAAAGTCAAAGAATTCAAAATACACCAATTAGAACATCCTCTGTTATTAATGTAGGTCACCTACCACCAATGATTAGAATTCAAAGTAGCTATAAATGAAGCATCATTGGAGCAGAAGGAAAAAATGAAGTATTGGGAAAATATTCAAAACCCACTTGAGGGCATTTATAGATCTGAGCTAAACCTTCTGCAATTGTTCAAGATTCAACAGCCTTCCATTCAAACCTTCCTCAACTCTTCTTCAAAGGCTCTCAACTATCTTTGGAAATATTATTTACTTTTGCATTCAATTTTCAAAAACCTTCCCCTATGCTTACTGAGAAATTCTTGTGCTTAAACTTCTAATATTCATTTCTTGTAAAGTTCCTTGAGCTTGTGGTGGAGAATAGACTCAAGAAGAGCTGTAACTATCTAAGTACAAACAAGAGCTATTTATTCATGCCCCCTAGAGTTAGAATCTAGAAGAGTGCTAGGAGTACTATTAATACACTCCCTAGAGCTAGAATCTAGAAGAGTGCATCGGAGACACTTGTTTATGCCCCCTAGAGTTGGAATTCAGAAGAGTGTTGGGGACACTTGTTTATGCCCCCTAATACTGGAATCTAGAAGAGTGTCGGGGACACTATTGTATTTCTGCTATTGGGAATAGTGGAACCCAAGACACTAAGAGAAAAGTGCTCATGGAAGAGTGGAGTCATGTGTTTACTCGAACCACTATAAAAATTATTGTGTCTTATTTATTTTGTGAGGAACCTTCATAAATATATACTAATTAAGAACAAAAGGGAAAAGTCAGCAAAGCCAAAGAAAAATATTGCCCTAAAAGTGACCAAAGAAAGCAGCAATGATTTGGCATCACAATTTGAAGATGATATGGCCATGTTGGTCAAAAATTTTAGAAAGTTTGCAAGAAGCGGAAAGGTAACTTATCAAGGAGATAGCCTAAACAACAAAAGAAAATGACTAAAGAAAGAAGTATCTCCCTACATACTATAGATATGGAGGGATCAGACACATGTCTCCTGCATGTCCTAATGAAGAAAAAGTAAATATGAATGAGAAGGATGACGGAAAAGAAAAAAAATACTTCAAGAAATCCTCAAGAAACCAAGCCAAAGGAATGTATGTGAATGACAAAGAATCATTAGGAACCAGCTTGAGTGAGAAAGGTGACAACAAATTTGGACACCTTGCAAAAATATGTTGCATGGCCTAGATGGAGAATGAATCAATAGATCAAATCACCATTAAAGAGCAGTGCATAATGGAGCTAAAGACAGAGGTAGATTAGTATTACTCTTACAATACTGACTCTTTAAGTTCAAATAGAACTTGTGACAAATGCAAAAACCTTGATAAGTTACAATAATCATACAACTCTCTCTTTAGTGAATTTAAATCACTTAGCAAAAAACTTACTTAAAAGAAAAGATACTTTGATGCAACTGTCAAAGTAAATTCTATTATGGTAGAAAGAAATCTATCTCTACAAAAGGAGGTTTGAGATCTGAAGAAAGAGATAGAATTATTAAATAATATGCTGAGTGGATTCTCCAATCTAGGAGAATCTATGACCAAATTTATGCGAATGACCAGACAAACCAGCAAAAAAGGACTTGGTTGTGAACATTCAGATGATGAAAATTTACAAAAATTTGTTAGATGGTCCAAGGGAGTGAACCTCATTGAAGAAAGGGAAAATTGTCAAAACATTAGAAGATTCATGAATTTTTCTTGGATAAAGAAACTAGTGGATATATTGCATCTAGCAAAGTTCCAAATATTTGTTATTTTTACAACAGATTTGGACATAAGGTGTATGATTGTTATGCCAAAAACATACAAGCCAATGGTGCAAAGATGAGATGGAAATGCAAGGAATGAGCATACACTTATACCATACACTTTTCCACTAACATCATTGGACCCAATACTTGGATGCCAACAAGGTAAGAAGAAAATTTGCTTTGAATGCAGGTAAGTCTCAAAGCTATGTCTGGAACTACATGGTTCATGGATAGTGATTGTTCGAGACATATGACTGGGAACAAAAAGAAGTTCAAACAAATTAAAGCCAATGGATGAAGGAACAATAGCATTCGACAACAATGATAAAGGTCTCATCAAGGGAATAGGTAAAGTTTATGGTTTATTCAATGCATGCATAGAGGATGTATTATATGTAGAAGGACTCAAGCATAATCTGGTAAGCATCAGTCAACTATGTGACAAGGGTCACAAAATTATTTTTGAACTATCTACATGTAATGTATTATGTATAAACAATGATCTACTGTTTAGCAAAAAAAGGCATGGAAATATTTATCTAGTACAGCTGGATGATATAGTTGGAAAATGCTTAATTGTAGTCAAGGATGATCCATGGGTATGGCACAAGAGGATGGGGCATATCAATATGTCAAATACCAAATCTTTGTGGAAAAAAGATCCCATGATTGGTCTACCAAAATTAAACTATGACAAAAATCAAATATGCAAATCCTGTCAATTATCAAAAATAGATCAAAGTATCCTTCCATCCTAAAAATGAAGTATCTATATCCATACCTCTAGAACTATTGCATATGGATTTATTTGACTCATCAAACATAGTCACACTTGGAGGAAAAAGATACTTATATGTGATAGTGGAAGACTACTCTAGATTTACATAAGTAATTCTTTTGACTAGCAAATTTGAAACATTTTCAATGTTTTATACTTTTTTAAAGCTAGTCCAAAATAAGAAATAAATGTCTATTGTATCCATCCGTAATGATCACAGTGGTGAATTCGAGAACAGAAGATTCATTAATTTTTGTGATGAAGCAGAAATTTACCATAGTTTCTCATCACAACAAAATGGAGTTGTGGAAAGAAAGAATCAAACAATTTAGGAAATGACAAAACCATGCTGAATGAAAGTAAATTATCCAAAAGATTCTAGGGAGAATCAGTTAGTACTGCTTTCCATGTGCTAAAAAAGGTCACTATAAGAGCAATCTTAAAGAAAACCCTATATGAGCTTTGGAAAGGAAGAAAACCAAACATCTCATATTTCCATCCCTTTGGATACTTATGCTATGTGCTGAATAGTGGAAAAGATAGCATTGGAAAGTTTAATCCAAAGAGCAATGAAGCTATCTTTCTTGGTTACTCTTCCAAAAATAGAGCATTTAGAGTCTACATTAAGAAAACACAGGTTGTAGAAGAGTCCATACATGTTAAATTTGATTAACCAAATATAACCCTGAGAAAAGAGTGTAATAGTGATGCAGATGAAGCTACAATAAATATGAAGAAGCTCAACTTGAAGGATCAAGAGAATGACACCAATGACAAAGAGGTACAAAGTTCAAAAAATGATGAGGAGGCAAGAGTAGATAATGTTCCTTATCAACCTCCTACTAATTTGAGATTTGTTACTGCTCATCCTAGAAAGGAAATTATAGAAAATGTATGTGATGGTGTAAAAATAAGAAGATCTATGCAAATTGTCTATGGTCATTATGCCTTCATATCTACAATAAAACCAACTAACATTGATCAAGTTTTGAGTGATGAAAATTGGATTATAGCAATGCAAGAAGAGCTTAGTTAGTTTGAAAGGAACAAAGTATGGGAACTAGTTCCAAAACCAAAAAATGTTGATGTAATTGAAACTAAATGAGTATTTAGAAACAAACTGGATGAAAGTGGGTTAGTTGTAAAAAACAAGTCACGATTAGTTGCTAAGGGGTACTCTTAAGAAGAAGGAATTAACTTGGAAGAATCATATGCCCCTGTAGTTAGATTAGAAGCCATTAGAATGCTACTTGCTTTTGCATCCTCTAAGAACTTTAAGTCAGTTTAGATGGATGTAAAGAACGCATTTCTAAATGGATATTTAAGTGAATAAGTGTATGTAGATCAACCTCCTAGTTTTGAGAATGATGATCAAAATGATCATGTCTATAAGCTCACCAAGGCATTATATGGTTTAAGACAAGCTCCAGGAGCTTGGTATGAAAGGTTGAGCAAATTCTTAAGTGATCATAAATTCAAGAGAGGAAAGGTTGACACTACTTATTTATCAAAAATATTGAGAAAGGTATCTTGATAGTTCAAATTTATGTGGATGACATTATATTTAAAGCTACTAATGAAAAACTCTGTCAAGATTTCTCAAAGATCATGTAGGCTGAATTTGAAATGAGTATGATGGGAGAATTGAATTACTTTCTTGAATTGCAAATCAAGCAAAGAGATAATAGAAATTATATTTGCCAATCCAAATATACTAGAGAGATGCTAAAGAAGTTAAGGCAGCAAGCATTGCAATCAGCACATCAACAAGGCTAGACAAGGATGAAAAAGGTAAACTTGTAGTTCAAAAACTATATATAAGTATGATTGGATCTCTTCTTTACCTTACTACATCCAAATCAGATATTCTCTTTAGTATATGCTTATATGCTAGATTTTAGTCCAGTCCCAAAGAATCTCACCTCACTATAGTGAAATAAATTTTTAAGTACCTGGTTGACACACCAAATCTAGGACTTTATTATCCCAAAGGAACTGATTTTGATCTCATTGGATATTTTAATGTTGATTTTGGAGGATATAAAGTCGATAGAAGAAGTAATACTGAAACCTGTCAATGTCTAGGAAATAGTTTAGTATCATGGTTCTCTAGAAAATAGACTAGTGTTGCTCTCTCTATAGTAGAATACATAACGGGTGGAAGTTGTTGCGCTCAATTGTTATGGATGAAACAACAACTTCTCGATTATGGACTAAGATATAGAGACATATCTATTAAATGTGACAACACTAGTGCTATATGCTTGATAAAGAATCTAGCTTTGCATTCGAGAATTAAGCATACAGAAATCAAGCACCACTTTATCAGAGATCATGATAAAAAACATGATATGTCTAGAATATGTGCCCACTAGTGCTCAATTTACTGATATCTTTATCAATCCATTGTCATTAAAAAGTTTTTGCAACATTAGAGGAGAATTAGACATGACAAATATGATTATCTGAAAGTGAAATCTCTAATATTTCTGTGCTTGAAATTGCAACATTGAATATGTTATCTTAATGCTAAACTTTGTCTTAGACAAACTAAGCTATTCGCATACAATGATCCATTCTCACTTCGTTTTAAAATTGTTTCCCGAGGTTAAGTACACCTCATTTTCTTGCTAGAATTAACTTATAGCTATGGTTATCACATCCCCTCACCTTGTGGACACCCTCTTCAGGTTCACAACAATCTCTCTCTCTCCATCTCCCAAAACTAAGAATGTTTGTATGTAGGCCAACTTGCGTTTTATTGTTGCTTGCACTGAAATGAATTGAAATACTATTTTTATTTGTTTCTCTTTTCATGTTTAGCCTATACTTACTAGGAGTGGATGTTTTCTTTTTGCTTCTAACAAAAGAGGGAGAGACCATGCAAATTTTCTCAAAAAGGAAATATAAAACTGTATACTCTTTAACTAATCAAGGGGAGAATACATTCTACCTAATCATGGGGAGAATATATAAAACAAGATACGAAAACATTAGAAGATAGAAACTTGTGGAATTTTAAACATTGCAAATATTTTTTTATTTGCATACATTTAGGGGGAGATTATCTTTTATGAGATAATTTTTAATCAAGTTTTATCATCATCAAAAAGGAGGAGAATGTTGACATGAATGCATGGTTTTGATGACAAACAAAACTTGATTAAAGATTATGTATTAATGGTTGTTATCAAGTTTTTAGCATGCAGAATCAAGTTACAGGTCTTAAAAAAAATTAGCATAGAAAACATATTCCATGGCGACAAGGCTTGAGCAAGTAAAGAAGCAAAAGATAAAGTGTTATAATAGATACAGCACAAATGAAAAGGACTCAGTTGTTTCCATTCATCTATCAAAGTTGAAAAATCATATCTAACGGATGCAAGATAATATGTATATAATAGATTTCATCCATCATAAGTAAGCAAAAGTTATGGCAATGGTCGTCTGATGAGAACTGACAAAGGCAAAATATCTTTTCAGCAAAATAAAAACTTCATCTGCCATCAATAGACAAAGCGGAGAAGCAAGAATCTATGGTAGAGCAGAAACTTCATCTATCTCAAGTCAGCCAATGATCTTCTGTTGTCGATAGACAAAGCGAACGAAGCAAGGAGAATCTGGCAGAGCAAAGAATTCATCAGTGATCGTCTGCCAATAACAGACAAAGCGGAGAAATATTCCATCAGATGAAGGCGCGAAGAAAACTCGTCTACAATCCATCACTTCGTCTGTTACTTGCAACAGATAATCCTAACAGACGAAGCACTAAAGTAATAAGACATCTATGCCTCTACGATACAACAGACAAAGAAATTGAATGGTTGATTCATCTGGCAGCAATAAAATGGATGATTCTTCTATCACTTATGAAAGACAAAGATGACGGAACTTTGTTTAATGGATAGCTGGATAGATACTTCCTCTATTATAAGTAAAAGATGAGCAATAGTAAGAATGAATCATTAGTCTTTGCTTAGCATTAATAATAGTCTTTCTATATTAATGAAAGAGGCAGCCATTATAGTAATACCTCGACCAGAGCTTATTAAGAAACCAAAAATCATCTTATCCAAGGTCGGCACTGCAGGCATTCCAGCAAACCAGGAATAAGCAAAAGTCATAGAATTCAAAATACACCAATCAGAACATCCTCTGTTATTATTGGAGCTCACCTACCACCAATGATTAGAATTCAAAGTAGCTAGAAATGAAGCATCGTTGGAGTAGGAGGAAAAAAATGAAGTATTGAGAAAATCATTCAAAACCCGCTTGAGGGCATTTATAGATCTGAGCTAAACCTTCTACAATCGTTCAAGAGTCAAGAGCTTTGCATTCAAACCTTCCTCAACTCTTCTTTGAAGGCTCTCAACTATCTTTAGGAAGATTATTTACTTCTACATTCAACTTTTAAAAACCTTCCCTTATGCTTATTGAGAAATTTCTATGATTAAACTTTTGATATTCATTTATTGTAAAGTTTCAAGAGCTAGTGGTGGAGACTAGACTCAAGAAAAGTTATGATTGTCCCAGTGCAGACAAGAGCTATTTATTCATGGCTCCTAGAGTTAGAATCTAGAAAAGTGCTAGGAGTACTGTGAATATGCCTCTTAGAGCTAGAATCTAGAAGAGTGTCGGGGATACTTATTTATGCCCCCTGAAGCTGAAATCTATAAGAGTATTGGGGACATTTGTTTATGCCTCCTAGAGTTGGAATCTAGAAGAGTGTTAGAGACACTATTATATTTCTGCTATTGGGAATAGTAGAACCCAAGACACTAAGAGAAAAGTGCTTTTGGAAGAATAGAGTAGTGTGTTTCCTTGAACCACTATAAAAATCAGTGAATCTTATTTATTTTACACATTTGTTGATTGAGTGATTGATTACTAGAGGGAAGAGTAATCCTAAAAGGTGTAGAGAAATAATTTTTAAGTACCCAATTCACCCATCCCCTCTTGAATTTTGTCTCACCTTTGAGACCAACACTAAGTTTCTCTCTATTTTTTCATTTTTACTTTAGAACCAAGTGGATGAAAATGAGTTATATAGGCATTGCTATTAATAGTAAGGCGATTGCTTGGGGGTTTCTATGATGTTCCAACATATTCTCAATGAAATTTAAATAAATGTTTGCTAAAATCTATCAAGGGATAAACATGCCAGCATGGAATGTTTTAATTCATGCAAGAAAATGAAACTTAGTCTCAAAAATGGGAGTTTTAAGTGTTTTAAGAAGATAATTGATGGTTCAAATTATAATACCTTGCAAGTGCACGGACATATAGCAATATAATGTGCAAATGAAAGGGTCAATCCCACAGAGAATGACAAACCAACTTAATAATCATAGTTACTAAGTATAAGACTAAACAGATTTAGAATAGGATGTGAAATAATTTCAGAAACTTAATAGAATAAAAGTAAATAAAAAGCTAAGGATAGTGTAGAGAGATTAATAAGATAAAGAAGTCTAGGGTTCTAATTTCACTATGCCTCACTGGAGTTCGTTCTTTCAAATGTAAGATCATTACCATTAGATGTGCGGATTCAAATCTAATGCTTTCACTCATTCCAATTAGCTATGATGTTTAGTATAATTGAGGTGAAAACCTATTAAGCTCAAGAACATAAGAACCTAAATAGAATGGTTTAGCATATGATGTGTACCTTAACCATCTATCCTTCTCATTTAAGGGAACTCATGGTTTTGCATATGATGTATACCTTAGCCATGCTTTGATAAGTAATCTAACTCATAATATTGGTGATCAAGCAATAAAATAAATTAAATATTGCAAATAACATCATGAATAAAACAAGATCATTTAGCATTAATAATATCTAAAAATCCATAACAAAGAGTATCAAAAAGGGCTACATCTTCATCCTAAAAAAAGGGATTTAGTTTATAAGATAAAATAAAATAACTCCCTGAGACAGGATGATAACAATGAAGAATATCTTCTCTCTTTCTTCTTTCTTACTTGCAATCCCTTCTTCTACTACAAAAGAAATCTCTTAGAAAAAATGTCTCTAAACCCTAGAGAAAAACTTTCAAAATGGAAGTGAGTAGAACTCTCAAAAAGCCCTAAGCTTTTCCTTCAAAATCACTCAAATAAGCAAATGGGGAAAATTCTGCAAAAATTAGTCCGTTGCTGGCACTGCCAACACTGACTTACTGTCTGCCAGAGATACTTACACTATTTTTCCCATAACTTCCTTTTATGAATTCAAAATTATATCATTCTCTTTCATTGGATAGATAATTTTAAGGGCTACACTTTCATGTTGATCACTTTATCTGACTCATCCATCTTGTATGAGTCATGGGTCATCAAAGTGATGCCTTTTGTCATCCAAAATTTATATCAGCAGAATTGAAGTCTGAGATAGTTGTAGTGTTTTGGCCATAATTTTCATATTTTAAATCCAAAACCTATGATTCTTGATTTTTGGATAGATAAATTCAAGTGGTAAAACTTATATTTTGAACACTTGAGCTGAATCCATCTCAATTGATATCAGAAATTGTGTCAAAGAAGTGATTTATTTTCACATTTAGCTTCTTCAACTTGTAATCTTTAATTTTTAGCCACTTGTTCATCATTCAAACTCCATTGCTTTGCTCCTTTCTCCACCTTGATGTCTTCCATTTATTGCACTTAACTATCAACAAATAAACATACTAAATCAATATAGAATTTACTTATCAAGTAATAACCAAATTAAGTGCAGATTTATTGGAATCAACTACATTTACATCAAAAAAGGATCCAAAACATATGTGAATTTAGGTAATAAAACATGGTCTATTTTGAGTTCATCCAATACCCCCCAAACTTAGCTTTTGATCGTCCTCAAGCAACATAAAAATTTGAACTCATGAATCATTTAAGATAATCTCTCTCAAACAGATAAGAGCATGCTAGACAAATTATATATGTACATATAATTCAAAAATCATTCAAAACACTTATAAAGTAATCTTATGAAACTCATGCTTCATCAATCCTTTCATGAAGTGAAAATAGGTGTTCATGTAATGTCAATTACATGTTACATGCATACTTTTCAATCAACATTGTGCAAATCAGTGATTCTAATGATCTTCATAAAACACTCCATAAGCTTGCTTTACATGATCCCTCTCCACTAATGTTGACAACTTTGTTCACTTGGATCAATAGGTCTTTGTTAAGCTTGCAATGAGGCCTTAGCTTTGGCTAATAAAGAAAAGAAATAAGAATTCCTAAAGTAAGAGATTATAACTAACTTGCATATGACTGTTCACTCTCTTAAATTTTTTTTATTTGCTCCTCTTTCTTTTTATGGGCTATATTACTACCACATCTCCAAACTTATTTTCTTTTGAATTAATTGGGATGTGATCCCCCCAATTGAAAGAGGAATCCTTGCTAATTCTTTTCTTTTTGTCCCTTTTCTTTTACTTTTGGCATTTTTCTTTTCAATTCCCCAAAACTTATCTTATTTTGCTTTACTCATACCTCTCAAATAACCATGAGCATAGAATATGTCTCTTAACAAGCCAAATATGGTTTTTTTAGTTAAAAAGGGTTTGATGATGAGGTTAAAAAAAGAAAAGTTGAATAGTGGTTTTTCACATGCTTTGCATACACCATTCTTTCATAAGGCTTAATGGGAACACTAGCGATATAAATGTACTAAGTTAGCTTGAAAGGCTCAAATTAATCAAAGAATGCCTAAACTACTTCCAAATAAATATGTAATCTAGGATTTTGCCTTGAGGGATAATCCAACAAGTTGCAGAATGCTTATGTCAACCAAAATATATCACTAAATTCACAACGCTATCAACTAATCAATATACACTTTGCATAATCATAACATAATGTGCTCAACAAAATTTTTATCAATCATGAAAAGAAGGACTTATCATAAGAATCATTAAATCACAAGGTAGCATCGATCTTTCCTTCTAAATCATGTGCAATGATAATAAAAAAACTTAGCATATGTTACTGATCATCAAGAGAGAATTCACCCTATTCAATTCTAGCATGTTAGAATAGTTGCTCTTGGATTTCC
This sequence comes from Pouteria campechiana, assembly GCA_036873735.1. NCBI lineage: Eukaryota > Viridiplantae > Streptophyta > Magnoliopsida > Ericales > Sapotaceae > Pouteria > Pouteria campechiana. Next base: position 28,513 of record JAYJMB010041502.1, read on the forward strand.
TCTAGCTAAGTTATCAAAAAATGAAGCTCATCAAAATTTTACCTAAATTAAAAAAAAAATTGCCCATAAACTGAATACACTTGAATGCAATGCCAAACACTCCCCAACTTAAACTTCACATTGTCCTCAATGTGAAATAATGAAAGAAGTTTAAGATTAAGGGCTTCCTTGAATGAAGAGCATTCACATCCTCTTCTTTTGGAGTTAGCATGGTATCATTTTAATATTTGGAAGAGTATATGCAATCCTCTAAAATTAGATTTCCTCCTTCTGCAAAACACACAGTAATTAGAAATTAAAAAAAATGTGTGCATGGGGTAGTAGGCTGTGAGGCAGCGCTGGTAGCGACACCTCCCTAGGTTGTTTTTTTTCAAATGGTTCTGGCGCTGAAGGCTCTAGGTTGCTGCCTCCGTCTTGCTTCCTTATGGTTTTGCTGCCTTGAAACTCTCTTTTCCAGATTATTTCATCACCCTATTTGATCTCCTTTCTTGAAATCTTTATTTATGCATTTCACTTGTTAAACATGAAACAACAATGTATTAAGTATAGCAACTAAGATAATAATCTAACTACTTAAAATCTAATCAAGTTTATGTAAACTAATGCAACTAGCCTACTTTATTAATGCAAAAACATCACTACTTCTAGAAAATTAAAAAGTTTGAAAAACAAAAACTTAAGTTGCCTCACAAGAAGTGCTTGATTTAAGGTCTTAGCTTGACTATGGCCTTTCGTTTCTGAATTGAAATTTGACCTTTTTGTGATCCAGTTCTTTAAAACTTGAAGTGGCTTGGAAAATGTCAGTGCCCCCAAAAAATTGTTGAATAATGCAATATCTTCTAATTCATCTCCTTCAACTGTGTTTATGGGCTCTTTTGAAAACTCCTTTATAATTCCATCCATTACATCTATCATGAAGTCATTCTTATCTTATTAGATAACTCCATCTCCTTGAAAATATCAAACTTCATAGTATGATCTTAGCATCACATAAGCATATCCTCCTCCATATAATAGAAGAAGAAATAATCACTAGAAAGCATAAATCATTGCTTATAAATACATACCTTAAAGAAGGAGGCAATTGCTCCAATTCAAATTTTTCTTTACTCTCCTCCTTTTTTGAGCCTTTATTAGAATTTTCAATCATCACACCAGCTTTTTCTTATAGGAAAACATCTAATGCCATAATTTGCTCATTATCATCACAAGGTTTTTCAACAACATGTTTACTCCAAATGCCCAGGAAATGGGATAGGTGGATCATAAGGTAGTGGTGGCTTGTCGCTGAGTAGAGGGTTAGGAACTGGAAACATAGCTCTCCTAACATTCACCTCCTCTTCATCATTTGCAAAGATATTGGAATCATTAATCACATCACGCACTTTATCATGTATTACCTTACCACCTCCCAATGTTATTATTGCTTTTACTTGCTATAGATGACTTGACAACTTTCTAGATGTGTGACTCAGCACAGCCTCTGTAATTTGCCCCAACTAAGTATGGATGCCTCCACATTCTAGAATCTTGCTTTAATATTTTGAAGCCTTATTTCATCATTCTGGAACTGAGTTTGGGTTGCTTGGATAAAACTTTGCAATGTTTCTTCAAGAGTAGGTTTCTTTGATTGAAAACACATTCCAGATTGAATCTGATTTGGATCATTGTTCCATGAAAAATTGGGATAACTTCTCCAACTAGGATATGGATCATCAAGGGGTAGTTGGTTGTAGAAATTCATCACATTGACTTATCCTAAAAATTTTGCAAAAATATACTTAGAAGGACAAGCATTGTATGAATGACCAGAAATAACACAAATAGAACATACCTTAGCGGGAATTGGTTGTTTCTGGTTCATCACCATGGAGCACATTATATTCATTTGCTCGGTAAGCTCTGACATCTGCATAGAAAGCTCAGTGTTAGAATTTAATTCATACCTTCCTCCGGACTTACCTCTAATGCTCATTTATTATGAGTGCTCCAAGCATCTCATACAATTCATATGTCTCCTCCAAGGCCTTTTCTCCCATGGCTTCATCTACAACATTATCAACCGAGGCTTGGCATGGTTGTATCAATCCATCATAGAAAAATTGAATTAGCAACTCTAAAGGAATATGATGGTAAGGACATTGAGTTAATAGTGCTTTAAATCTCTCCCATGCCTCATGGAATGCTTCAACTTCCATCTTAGCAAAAGTTGTTATCTTAGCTCTTAGTTCTATAGTTTTAGCATGAGAATAGAATTTATCGATGAACTTGTTGTAAATTGCATCCCAAGTGGTAAGTAAACTAGGAGCCAATGTCATAAATCAGGTTTTTGCTACATCTTTCAAGGTGTGTGGAAAGCATCTTATACGCAGTTGATCCTCAATAAGTCCCTATAAAAGGAAAAGTTTCGATAGTTGAGTAAAAATCACCCATGAATGTTAAGGGATCTTTTGTAACAAAACCATAACAAGAAGAAATCATGTCAAAGTGTATGTGCTTTAATTCATAGTTCCTAGCATTGTCACTCAAAATAATGCATGAAGGCGATAATCCAATGATAGGGCATCCAAACTCTTTTGCGCTTGTTGAGCCACCCTATTTTTCATATATTCTCCCATCTATTCTTCTTCCTTGAAATCAAAATTCAACAAAAAGAAAGAAAATCAAACAACTAAAAATCCTAAAAATAATACAATCCTAAAATAGAAAAATTATAACTAAATTAATCAAATCAATTTGGAACCAGTTCCTGAGCAATGATGCCAAAAACTTGATGGCTTAAATTATAATTCCTCATAAGTGCATGAGTGTATATCAGTATAGTGTGAAATGCAAGGGTTGATCCCATAGAGAACTAAATGATTCAATTATATCTAGTCACTAAACTAATACTATCCTAAAAAGATGTAATAGATGCTAAATAAACCTAAGTATTAAGTGAAATAATGGAAGATAATGGAAGTGCATAATGTACAAGAGATTAACAGGTTATAAGAGTCTAGGGATCTGATTTGTCAAGATTGATTCCCTCTTGTGCCATTAGGAGAAGTGCATTTGAGAAGGAAAGATTGCACCACTTTGACCAGACAAACCAACCTCGAATCTCTCAATCAGAAGTTGTGGACTAGCCCCATTGGTAGTCCAATTCCATCCACTGCTCTCACTACCATGTTGATAAAGAAATTTCATATGTGAGAAAATTGTAAATAGAGGAGTTGATAAGTGCCAACGCATGCAATAGCCCTTACTTGCTGAAAAATGATTGTCTTAAAGAATAAGACCTGGAGAGCTCCAACTTCGCGTAGACCTTCAATCGTACTCACCACTCAATGATATCTATGTTGTTTGAATGTTGGATTCAATACATTATCTTGGGTTCATTCCATCAAATGTATGATTATTACCATTAGGTGTGTGGGTTTAAATCAAATATTTTCACTCATTCCAAATACCTATGGTGTATAGCATAATTGAGGTAAAAACCTATTAAGACCAAGAATTAAATGAACCAAATAGATTGGTTTAGCATAAGGTGCATACCATAACCATCTATCCTTTTCATTCAGGGAAGCTCATGTTTAGCATATGGTGTGTACCCTAACCATGCACAAACAATCAATCTCATTCATGAAATTGGTGATCAAGCAATTACA
>JAYJMB010041513.1:0-32164 GCA_036873735.1 Pouteria campechiana
CTTTTTTGTTCCCTGCTTGTGCTGCTGGTGCCATCAATCGGTCGGACAGCTGCTCGGCTACAGCTAGATGGCACCCTTTGATTTTCCATGGCCCAACAACTAAATAAGTAGAACCCTCACAAAAATAAACACTCTACTCTCATGTGTTTAAAGGATATATATTTAGCTCAAATTCATTCCAATGAAAATGATCTACAATATGCTTGAATATCTTCTCATTCTCCATCATTAGGGTCACATGCATGTCATGAATCATAAGGACTTTTCATGGGTTGTAATGGGGTTTAGGGTAAAGGTGAGAATTATTTTGGAATGTAGCTCAAAAGCCATTGAAACTAGTGAAGCACAAATAAATCAACTCAAGCTCAAATATATAAGACATATATAATCACTTATTTTCTTCAACATCTTTCACCTTTGAATACATGATGTGTAAACAGATCCCTTCCCTTGGAATTTTGATATTTTATTTTTCTTTCACTTTGACACATTTTTTTCAATTTTAAAAATAACAAACTGCTCTAATTCACCAATCATAGCCATTCTACAACCTTTGACACCCACACACTTTATTTCTTGTACACCCATGCATAGCATAATGATTTCCCATGCTCCACTAGATCTATGGCATGGGTAAAGATATTATATTTCTGGGTTTCAAGCTTGTACATAGGTTCACAATAAAAGTTTATAAAGCTCAAAGGGGCTCAACAAGAGGACAAATTAATCACAAGGTAGGCTATTTGGCTTATGAAGTTCAAAACAAAGAAGGGCCTTAATCATGTTCACCCATGCATGTATCAATGTGATCTCAAAGAGAATCAAGGCAAGTTCTAGAGAAACAAATCCATCGAAGAATATCTCTCACAAAGAAAAAGAATGAGACTGATGTGAATGTGTCAGTCTAAGGGCTCAAAATCTCATCACTATTCTCAAGGAAAATAACTAAACTGAGCGATTGCAAATTGGAAGATTACTTAATCAATCATGTTATGAATTTTTCAAGCTTAGTTGAATCTTGCTTATGACATCCTCAACTGCAATTCATCAAAAACCACCAAAACAAAGGGTAAATTTGACTCTCTCTCAAAAAAAATTTTAAATAAAAGCAAAAATAAAAACAAAAACACAAAAATGCAACCTAAACCTAATTTCCCTCCCCTACACTTCAAACTTACATATTCCCCAATGTAAGATCAAATGAAAAAAGATGCAAAATTAACCATAATATAAATGTAGAAATAAGAAAATGAAACACAAACTCCCCTTAGGCAACCAAATTTAGAACCTTACTCTAATTAAATTACTTGTAGTTGTGTGAATAAGGGTCAATCCCACGAGGAGTATCTAGCTTAATTTTGTGTAATGTGAATAAGAAAGGGGGATTTTGAATGTAATGGAGAAATTATTATAAAAGAAATCTATCAGAGAAGAAAGCCTTGGTTCAAGTCAACATCCACCATCAGAATCTCATAATTGATCATTGATATAATTATAAATCAATTCATACTTTAAATATTCACTATTGGAATTAATTTTCCTATCTCTCCTTCTGCATAGTCAATTAGAAAACAATATTGTAATTAATCCTAACCACTAAACAACCCTAGACCAAAGCTAAAGGTTTAATCTGATAGCAGCCTTAAGATTTGTAGAGATTGGTGAAGCTAAATAATACAAGCACTAACGATTGCATTTAATTTAGTCAAATACTCTTCCTAAGATTTAATAACTGCAACAGTAACAAATTGTTAAACCCTAGTTTCTTCACAAATGGATCAAATGATTATGGATTTGATATCTAATCTAATAATAGATTGCAATGAATAATAAACTAGTAGGCCTCCTAGTAATTAAGCATAACAATCATAATCATGATTGAAGAAGAACATTCATTACTCAAAGTATAGATTGAACAATTAAAACAAATTAGATCTCATAGTATATTGATTTTGAGGCTTCTATCTCCTTAAATTAAGAATAAAAGTTGAGCCACGCAGGACATGAAATCACAAAGAAAATAAAAGAAAAGAGATAAGAGAGAAGATCCTCTATCGAAAGCTGCCAATAATTCCTCTCCAAACCCTAGCAAAAGAAGACTCAAAAACCCTAGGAAACTACTATTTATATAAAGTCAAAAATATGCAAAATAATAATTTTTGCAAGTTTCGAAAGGTGGGAATGGAGTCGGGCACCGCGGGTGCCACCTTACTGTCTAGTGTGGTGGGATGTGATGTGAGTTGGCACCAGCGGTGCCAGATGGGCACCTGTCTGTTGCCTCCGGTGCTTTGCTCCTTGGTGCTTCTCCTCTACGATTCATCCTAACACTAACATTCATTCTTCCTATTTTTCCTCTCGATTTAGTCATTATCTCTAAAACTCCAAACATGAAAGTTGTAGAAATTTTTTTCTATTTTTAGAATATCTTTAATCATCTCCATTGAAGGTCAAATGAGAGAGTAATGCCAAAATACAAAGTGATGCTAAAATTATCCAAAATCCTTCAATTGACTTCTTTTTGCACTTAACCACTCCAATTGTCTCCTAAATTAAAATATAAGAGGAATGAGTATATTTAGGAATCAAATAGATGTAAAAGATTAATTATTAAAGGAATAAAATATGATATTTTGCATTCTCATCATGCATCATTGAGGGTCCTACTAGTATAGTAAATGACATGAAATACCTTATCTTTTTGTTGTCCGAGAACCACTCCAAGTGCATAATCACTTGGAGTGCATAATCACACATTAATTCAAATATTTTATTCCAATATAGTGCAACAACAATGGGTGCTGAGACAACTTTCTCTTTAAGAATATCAAATGCCTTCTTACATTCATCACTGAATACAAAAGGAGTATCTTGCACTAGCAGGTTTGAGAGAGGCTTAGAGATCTTTGAAAAATCTTTGATGAATCTTCTATAAAAGCCTACATGATCAAGAAAATTCCAAATTCCTTTGACTAAAGTTAGTGGTGGAAGCTTTTATATTATCTCTATCAAGGCTTGATCAACCTTAATCCCTTTGCATGAAATTCGATGGCATAAAGGAATCCCTTCTTTAACCATGAAGTGACACTTTTCCTAATTAATCACAAGATTGGTTTGTTCACATCTTGCTAAAAACAATTCTAAGTTCGCAAGACAATGATCAAAGGATTTTCTATGAACAAAAAAATCATCCATAAAAACTTCAATGATTTTCTCTACCATGTTAGAAAAATTGCCATCATACACCTCTGAAAAGTAGCTAGTGCATTGCAAAGACAAAACGACAATCATCAGAAAGCAAACGTGGCATAAGGGCATGTGAATGTGGCCTTCTCTTGATCTTCTAGAGTAATATCTATTTGATTGTAACCTAAATAGCCACATAAGAAGCATTAGTAATAAAACATAGCAAGCCAATCCGACATGTGATCAATGAATGGCAAAGAGAAATGATCTCTCCTTGTGGCTATGTTTAACTTCTTATAATCAATGCATATCATCCATCCAATGATGATTTTGATTGGAATCAACTCATTGTTATCATTCTTTACTATTATCATTCCACCCTTCTTTGGTAACACTTGCATCGAGTTAACCCATGAGCTATAAGAGATAGGATAAATCACCCTCGCATCGAACTACTTCAGCACCTCCTTACAAACTACCTACTTCATGGTTGGATTCAATCTCCTTTGTGCTTCAATAGATGGTTTGTAGTTGTCATCCATTAATATCTGATGCATGCACATAGTTGGACTAATCCCCTTCAAATTAGCAAAACACCAACCGATAAGTGAATTTTATTCACTTATATCTTATCTAATTGAACTAACTTTTGGTATGTTCTTGAGTTTTTTTGGTGGATTTATAGTATATATGATCACATTTGGTTGCAGGCTCAAGCCAAACATGGATTTCCAGCGATCTTGATGCATCACAACATTGAAGCCTATGACACACCTTCGGATTTTCTACAATTGCTTGGAAATGTTAACAGATTTTTTGGGATCGCTTGGAAATGATGCAAAAAGATAAACTAGAAAGAAGAAGATATAAAAATGAAGAGAAGTCACCTTAGAGAAGAAAGGGGGGAATGTGTGGAGCCGTGTCTTGGTGATTTTTGAAGAAGCTCTTGGACGGAAGAAGAGGCAAGTTGGATTTCAGACCAAGCATCAGTGGGAAGAGTTTGCTATTGCTTTAATCCTTGTTCTTTTAGTGTTTTCTATTGTACTTTACATTTGTACCTTAGATTAAAGTTGTGATTCAAATTTTAGACAATGTGGTATGATTATATAATAAATTTTGATTTGAATATGAGTAGCTAAACTCCTCTTTCTAGAGGAGAGATAGATCTTGTGTTAAAGTCATGGATCAATGAGCTATGTTATTGAGTATATTTATTGATTTATTTGTGATGTTTTGTCATTAATGCTTTCAATCTACTAGTCATTTATTGAATGATATTTCATTTAAGATTTGACACTTGGGAGAGGTAATTCTGAATGAAATCTAAATATCATGACATGTAATGCTAGATCACTTGGGAAAGCTTCCAGGTTATGTGAGATTATTCAAAGTAACCATATATCTTAATGCATTCTTAATATTTCAAATTTTATAGGGATATCAAAATTAGGATATTGAGAATAGAAACTTAGCTTGGCACTCGGGGGAGGAGGTTAAGTGCATTGAAATTCTTGATCTATAAATTGATAAAAACATTCAGTACATAATAAGTTGAACAAACCATGATTGAAGCACAAGTTAAGTCAATCCTCTAGATGCTTCTATACTTTGATTTCTTCCCACCAAGTGCCCATCTATTTCTATGTTTTAGATAAATTCACATCACTTGATTGTCCAAATAAATCAGTATTATCTACTATAATAGATAGTGATCAATTGAGATACACAATCCCTATGGAGACAATACTTTCTCACTACTATATTACAAAACTTGATGTAGTGCACTTGCAGTATAGTTTGCAGTGAACACCAACCAATAGCTGACTTGTATCTTCTAATGACTCATGGCAATTTATCCTCCTCTTCATTAGAAAGACTAGAAGAAATAAGTATTAGTAATGAAGATGATTCTCCAAGGAATGCATAACACAGATGATCCGGTAGCAACATGAACTTAAGAGAAGGAGGCTTCTCAATTAAAGGAATAGATCAAGGAGCTTGTCCCAAATTTTCAAAATACCTCCTATTGTTTGGACCAAAAGAATTCAGTGATTGAACAATCTCTATGATGTCTTATTCTTCAAGAATAAAAGGAGTAGGATGAGTTAAACCTATATCCAAGGGATCTTTTGATTTGCCTTGGATTAACTTTAGTATTACTAGGTAGATTACCTTGTTGGAATTCATTGTACATATTGGCCATCTGAGCAATTTGAGTTTCCAAATTCTGAATCTGAGTAGATTGGTTCTGAAAATTAGTCCTTGTCTCAGTCATGAACTTGCTTGTCTCAGTCATGAACTTGTTTGTGTCATTCATTAACTTGTTTGTGTTGTTGGCCATATGAGTTAGAGTAGCTTTTAAAATATTCTTGTTTTCTTACTGTTGGAACCCTTGTTGAGGTTGCCTCATGTTATTCTAATTTCTCCATGAAAAGTTTGGATGATTGCGCCATCCTAGATTGTATGTGTTAGAGTATGGGTTACTCTGCTGCCTATTAAAGTTTCTAACAAATTATGTGTAATGCCTGAGGCATTATGTGAAGAGTATTGTGAATTATTGCTAAGAGTATAATGAATGTGAATTTAGCAAAAATTTTAAAATTATTAGGCCATGATTTAAGTGTAAGTGTATAAGAACATGAAGCTGAATATGACATAGGTGTCACTTGTACTCAATTTTTGGCATATTTAATGAATAAATTAGGAAAAGTGTTCAACATAAAAGTTATATGTCATGAAATTATATTTCTAACAAATTAAAAATCAATTGATTCTGATGTCATATGAGTAAGTTATGATTAATACACCAAAACTATTTTGTATGCTAAAAAAATAACAAGATGAACGAGATGAGTCAACTTTATCTAAATTATTGACATATTTTTGGGTTTATTTGGGAAAATTAGTCAACATAAAAGTTGTATCTCTTGAAATTATTTATCCAATGAAATAAAATTTACTCAATTTAGAGTTCATATGAGAAGGTTATGGCCAGCACACTAAACATGCTCCTAGTAGGCGATGGGGCAAGTGACTATGGGAAACGACTACAGTTTCTGTCCATTAATAGGAGGCTGGGGGATAGGCGCCTAGGGTGGAAGGAGGCTGCCAAGTGGTAGCAACCCAATGTTTTGAGGCTGACCCCATTCCATTTTTTTATTTTCTTCCTGTTTCCCCCTTTTTCAGTTCCGTTCTCTTCTTCCCTTTTTCCCTAGACTCTTTTAGGCTTGATTCCTTACTATTTAGCTGGGAAATCATTTTACCTAGCTAGTAAATCATGTGATCTTTCATTTAAACCTAACTTGTGGCAATTTGAACCATAAAAATGGGAGAATATTCAAGTTTTCTTCAAATGGATGGTGCCAACTGGAGTTTTGGGCTTGGATTTATGTTCATGAGAGAAAGTCATGTGTGGATTGCTTGGTAAGTTGGTTTCTGCCTCCTTATTTCTTATTTTCTTAAGTTAGGATTTTAAAAATTTAGGAATTTTAGAGAAAAATAATGGATCTGATTTAGAAATCATAGGGGAAATGATGTATGCATGCTTAATAAGGGTTTGGAACTAAATTGGGCTTGAGGAATCATGGTATATACTTGTCTATGGTTTTGCCTAATTCATAGCTAGTGTTTTTGCCCCATTTTTGTAACTTATATATAATTAAACATGGAAAAAATTATTAATGGCATGATTATCATGTTTTAAGACTTGTTTGAGGTTATTTGGACCAGTGAATTGAATTTTGGATCATGACCTAGTTTAGGTCAAATTGGGATTTTTGAAGTATGGGCTATGTAATCTATGAAATTTCTTAATTGAATAAATGAAAGGCTTAATTGAATTGTTTGTAAGTTGATTTAAGTAATAATCATGTATATATGAAGTGAATGTTATATGAAATGAAGAATTCTTGTGATGCCTTGTTGGAAAATGTTAATTTAATAGGTGTTTATCATGTGTTTGATGAGTATAGCTTGAGATTGGCTTTTTAGGAAATATTAATACGATGTGATGTATAGCATACAGGATTATAAATGGTATTGTGGATATGTATAGGATAATCTGAGAAGGTTGAAAAGGCAGAGAGATTTAAGATTGTGATTGGAGCTAAAAGCCTAAGGTAAGTAGGCGACCCCCTTTTTGATTCGAATGTATGGATGAGTATAATGATTATCTCATGTTTGTTCTAGGCATGTGTGGTTTGGATGAGGGATTGTGGATGTCCTATGCTTGTTTAAGAATGATGTTTATCTATTTTGTAAATACATTAGTATTGAGGGATAGTGAATATTCCTTGAGTATGTAGAGAATGGGAACATGTGATGATTATGACATGATGTAGTTGTATGAATGTGATGGGATATGAATTATCCCATAAATAGTATGTATACATGAATATAAAAGGGTATAGAGAGTATCCCTTAGATTGAAATGACTGAGGAGATATAAAGTATCTCATGTTATGCTTATCCTTATGTATGGATGTCTTCTAAATGAATAGGGGTAGAAAATATCCCAAGTTTGTACTAGATAAAATAGATAGGATGACTATGTCCCATGATGGAGATATTATATGTTGTATTAAGTGAATGTGTATGTATTGATGGAAATCAAAACATTCCATAAGTATAATCTATTATGTTATGCTTGAAAAACACAGTTATAAGGATATGCCTATATAGCATACTTTTAATATAGGGTGCCCATATGACATGGTATGATGAGCCTAGAGGGGCTCATATGTGATATGAGGTGCCTGAATGGCAAGGTTATGATATTATACACTTGAAAGGTATGTATAGAAAAGAATGAGGATGTAAGCCTCAGGTATGATTGCATTGGCATGTATTTATTTATGTTCTAGTTTTGAGAACTTATGGTTCCTACATAATTTTTATTATCTATTTCTGCCTACTTACTGAGTTGCTTTGACTCATGCTTTCTTAATCTATTTTTGTAGCTGACAAGATAGGTAAAGAATTCCAACTGTGGGTTAGGATTGGCGAGCAAGAGTAGAAGATATTTTCATGGTATGCTAGAATGTTGGGATTGGAATCCCGTTGTGTAATAATGTATGATTGTATTTTATTCCAAATGAAGTAAACTAAATGTAATGGGTTGTGATAGTAATTATTCATGATATTGTAGATGGATTTGTATTAATCTTAGGAAATGCATTGCCATCATGATCCAGTTCCGATATTGGGAGGAGCTGTGAGTATGGATGTGGGTGTTTTAGATATAATCATCGTCATTTAATTATAGAAATGTACATTTTATTTAATTTCATTCATGTTTATTAGGTATAAATGTCCATAATACAAGGTAGACTCTGTCAAATTTTAGGTAAGACATTTCCCTTAAAATTAGGAAAATGGTAGCATTCCACATTTGCCCTAGTAGTGCGAGGTAAAAATGCATATGGTGGGGATGCAGGGCATTACATTATATTTGCTCTTATTGAGGTTGCATTAATGGATTTTTGGTTTGACATTCTTCACTATGATGGTTGCCTTGACAAAAGTCACACAAGAATTGAGGAGTCTGAATAGCATTGATTGCTAATTGATTGTTCTGAAATTGCTTTGTGAGAGTTGTAACTTGAGCGGTCAAAGTAGATAAAGCATTAAATTCATAGACTCCCACTGTTTTCTTTGCCAACACCCTTTCACTTGGCCACTAAAAATTATTTGTAGCCATATCTTCCAGCAGCTCATATGCCTCATCCTTTATCTTCTTCATCAATGCTCCTCTTGCGGATGCATCAATTAAAGTTCTTGTAGTGCTAGTCAGCCCATTGTAGAAATTGTGAACTTGCATCCACTTATGTAGCTCGTTATGTAGACACTTTCTCAATAGCTCCTTGTATCTCTCCCTAGCGTCATACAAAGTTTTGCCTTCACATTGAATGAAATTGTTGATCTTTATCCGCATCTTAGTTGTTTTCGCTGGAGGAAAAAATTTAGCAAAAAACTTCTGCACCAAATCCTCCTAACTTGTGATTGAATATGCAGGTAAAGAATTCAACCAACTCTTTGCTCTATCCCTCAAAGAAAAAGGGAATAGTCAAAGGTGAATGGCATTATTAGAAACAAGATTATATTTGATTGACAATGTCACAGATCTCCAAAAAATTTACAATATGTGCATTGGGGTCTTCATTGGGCAGTCCTGTAAACTGAGTCCCTTGAATCATCTATGAATTTTTCTAATACAAGTGCATGTGTCATCAACAAGTAATAAAGTCAAAGTAAGAGATCGTTCCCAAGAGGACTATGATTACCAATATCAAATTACTCTACCCCAAATTATGTTTGAATAATCAAATGATGGAAATATGAGAGAAAAAAAATCTAAACTTAATGGACATTGGCTAAAGTATGAATCTAAATAAGTAGAGAATCAATGATTAAGACATCTAGGGTATTTGAAAATTTTTTACATCTTTGTGAAAATTCTAAACTTACCAAAATACATTAATAGCAAGAAATTCATATTGTTACACAAGCGTCATGAATACCTCTATCTCATGACAATCTTATGGTATTTAATCATAGTCTAATTCAATTATCACTTCTCAGTCTCAAATTGAATCATAAATCATGTAGAAAGGGCTAACACACTTTCTCAAGCATTGAACTCAAATTAAACACTCAACATAGATAATGAATAAACATCAAATTGAATTAAACTGAATTTTCATAATCCGACTACATCGTTACCCTAAAACAAAGAATTTAGCTCATAATGAAACTAAAAGAAATCATAAACATTGTCTTAAATATGATTAAAAAAATAAAAAGAATTGAGAAGGCACCGAGAATTGATTGTGCAAAAATGATCTCCGAATAGCACTCCCTTCTCTTCACTGCAATCCCTCTTCCAAGTCTTCTTCTTGCCTCCAAAAATCTCTCCTTGCAAGGTCATGTCCTCCTCTCTCCTTTGCTAATGTTTTTCCTTTTATATTAACCCCCAATTAGGGTTAATTTGACCCCCTTATGGATTAAAAACACTAACTTGCTTAAAACTTTCAAAAACTTCCAAAAATAGAACATAACCACATAGCCTGGGCGCTTAGGAGCCCAACTTTTTTCCACTTCCAATGCTAAGCACCCATTTTTTATCTTCAACAGCAGTATTCTAGTAGTCATGCACTTACACACCCACTTAGTCTTTAATCCACCATTGTAATTTTGAAGTTTGGGCTCTTAGGAACCTTGATTGGGTGCTTAAGCGTCTAACTTTGCTCCCATGTTCTTGCATACTTTTAGCTCTCATGTTGCTTCACTTTGAGGCCTCCTTTATGGTTTATCTTTCTCCACTTTTCTTCAACTTCTATTATCCTAAAAGGAGCACATAAACAAACATTAATTCTACATGAAATTCTCAAGAATAAATCAAATAATAAACTCAAAAGATATCTAATACAAGTGAATAAAATTTGTTAGACCTTGACCCTGCTATGATAGGCAAGGTGTATGGCAAAGCTGGAATCCTAAAGGTATAGAGAAAATAGATTATATGTGTATATGCAAAAAATGAAATTCAATGGAAGCACACAAGCACAACAATAAAAACACAAGGAATTATAGTATTTCGGGCCCCCTTGACACTTCACTCTCTAAGGTTTCCCCAACCTTGGGTTTCACTATAACCTATGGAATCACACCTTGGTTTTCATTAGCTAACCAAGAACTCTATAACCCGATTTTACTAAGCTCACTAGAAACTCTACAAACTAGTTTCCAAAGCTTACTAATAACTCAACAATCTGGTTTCATGAGCTAACCAACAACTCCCCCTGGTTTTCAGAGCTAAACAGAAACTCAACAATACAAATATAGTTGTATAATAAACTGCCTCTAACTAGGCCTAAGTGTACATTGGTTTAAGCTTAAGAATAATGATAAATAACAAAGCTCAAATTGTCTTTCGTTCTCCTCTGAAATGCAAATGATGTAGCTCTAAAGTTCTGTGTTCGTTGAAGTTTGTTGGAGTGAATGCACTTTTCTAGAATCTTGAGATCATAAGATAGTTTTTGTTTAATCCACTCAAGAGTCTCTTACTTTTTCTTTCAAACCTTTATTTATAATATTCTAAAAGTTTCTAGCCATTGCGACCTCATTTGGTGGGTTTTTCAATTGTTGAGTTTGCGTTTTACACACTCTATGCAAACTGCCTTGTTTAGCTACTTCAGAGCCTCTAAAGGTTGGAGCTCATCAGTTAACATTGTTTTGTGCCTTCTTCCCTTCTGACATTCCCAACCAGCATCAATGTATGTATTTTCCAAAACCTCTTAAGCTCTAGTTCCCTTTGAGCGTTGTTCTTCCAACGACTAGATTTTGACCTTTGAAGCTTCACTCTCCCATCTGAAGTGACTTTGAAAATACCTTTGAAGCTATGAAACTTAACTGTGTCACTTCTAAAGCTTCCTCATCTCTTCTGCAGAGCCTCTAAAGGTCGAGGTGCACATCTAAAGCTTCCTCTGAAAACCCGGAATGCACAATTTGAATCTGTGAGCCTCTGAGGCTCTTTTGACTTTGAGCATGTCCCACTTCTGACCTATAAAGCATCCTCTGGAACTTCTAGATGAACTCTGAAGCTTCTAAACATATTCCTTCCCTCTTAGGCTTCCAAACGTCATTTTTGAAGTTCTAAAGTCTTCCTCTGAAGCCTTCAGAACACCCTCTGAACTTGACTGCATCCTTTAAAAGTTTCCTCTAAAATCTGAAATCTCAGCAGTGCTTCATTAGCTTAATTCATGTTATTGACAAGTTTTGTTAATCATCAAAACCAAACCTACTAACTCAACAAAATTCACTTGTCAAGTGCCTCTATCCTATTAATCTCCCTATATAAGCTCTAGATTTAGGTGGCCATGTGGTGTTGAGAATAGGAGCTCTTGGGATCCATCTCCGGAAAAATATTTGAGTGAAGGTAAAATGACTAAATTTGCCTTTTATAAGAGTTACAGATACTATTTCCCAAATCATGAGCAAGAATATGAACCATCATAGGCCAAAAATAGTCGTAATAATGAAGTGATATAAGTATGTTATGGTAATTGAATTTTGACTTAATTATGATGCAAATACAATGCTCCTTAAAGAAAAGCCTCGAAGATTAAGCAAAAGACAAGTTTCACCATGTCTCTTTGGGGGGGACTAGTGTTAGCAAATCCTAACACTAGATAAGTATGAACAACTAATAGATTAGTCACATCAGACTTTGAATCTAATAAGGAGACTGATGGTTCAAATTATAATACCTCATAAATGCAAGAGTGTATAGCAGTACAGTGTGTATGAGCAAAGGTCGATCCCATAGAGAACAACAAACTGATTTAATTAAATTGAGTTACTAACTAAAACTAACTTTGAAAAGATGGATTATTGGTTTGAACTAATAAGAATAACAAGCTAAGAAGACAATCAGAAATCTAGGTCTATAAAATGACATAAGATTGATTTCAAGTGACAAAGGTCTAGAGTTAAGATTTTACCACTTAATGACTCCCCTTGCTATTTGGATATTGAATTCAATGCTTACTTAAGTTCCTTCTTTCTATGATATGATTATTACCATTTGATGTGCAGGTTTAAATTAAGTGCTTTCACTCATTCCAATTACCTATGGTGTTTAGCATAATTGAGGTGAAAACCCATTACAATCAAGAACTATGAACCAAGTAGAATAGTTGTGAGTTAGGTGTGCACCTTAACCATACATAGACAGTAATAAGATTTATGAAACTGGTGATCATGCAATCACACAAATCAAAAGATTGAAATAAAAACACAGACTTGCATTAAATAATCAATAATCCAAATAACAAGATTCATCAAAAAGGGCTACATCTTCACCCTAGAAAGAAGGAATTAGTTCATGAAGAAAATAAAAAGATACTTACTTCATGAAGATCATCACACTACAATTCACCTTCTTGAATCACATTTGCTCTCTTTAATCCCTTCTTTGCTCCTCAAAATCTCCTCAAAGTAGCCTCCAAGAAAACCCTAGACTCTCTTTGAAAAACTCTCTAAAGAATTCCCATAGAATAGTACAAAAACTTCCCAAAAAATACTTAAAATGAGAAATTTGCATAACTAAAATGTAATTCAAAAAATTTTGGATGGAATTCGGTGCCGCCAGTGCCACTTGCTATCTAATGGGGTGGTGTGGATCATGAATGGGCTCCGGCAGCTCTAGTTTGCTATCCACAAAAGATGCTTCGACTGTTTTGACCATAACTTCCACATATGAACTTGAAATTGCATGATTCTCTCTTCATTGGTCCAATAACATCAATATATACAACTTTAATGTTGATCATTTGAGCTGAATACACCTATAAATTTACATAAAAGTGCCTCAAACTGGCGCTAGTGGTACCAGCTTGCTGTCTACCTGGAGAGGTGTTCACTGTTTCATCCATAAATTCCTCATAAGATGTCTAAATTGGATGATTCTTGATTTTGTGGAAATATAACTTTAGGGGCTTCAACTTTGATTTTTACCACATGTCCTATATCTGTCTACATTGGTACCAAAAATGGAATCAAAGTGGTTGTACTTCATAATAAGCTTCTTTTTGACATGATGTGTTACTTGAAAAACCAAATAACTTCATTAAGTATATTATTTTATCAAATGTATTTATGAACCACTAGAATCTTTTCAAATAAATTTACACAAGATGTAAATTTAGGCATTAAAACATGGTATATTATGAGCTCATCAAATACCCCCAAACTTAGCTTTTGCTCATCCTTGAGCAAAATAAAAATCCAAACTCATGAATCAATAAGGAAAATCTCTCTCAAACAATCAAACACATGCCAGACAAATTATACATGTTTGCATAATTCTGAATTCATTCAAGACATTGCCGAAGTAATTTCATTAAACTCGTACTTCATCAATCCTTTCTTGAAGTGAAAATTGTGTGTGTGTGTGTGTGTGTGTGTGTGTGTGTGTTTGTGTTTGTGCTATGTCAATCTCATGCTTCATGCATACTTGTTGGTTAGCAATGTATAAACTAATGATTCCAATGACCTTCATAAAATACATCATAAGCTTGCTTTTCATAATCCCTCTGCACTAATGTAGACAAATATGTTCACTTGGATCAAGAGGTCTTTGTTAAGCTTATAATGAGGACTTGGGTTTGGCTAACAAAGAAAAGAATGATTCACAAAGTAAGAGATCATAATTGAATTGCACATAAATGTTCACCCTCTTAACTTTTTTGTTTGGGGTTTTCTCTACTTTAATTTTATTATTATGAGCTTTATCACTATCACACCCCAAAATTATTTTTTGTCAATTTCATTGAGACCGGATCCCCCTAATTTTGGGCAGTATTACTACTACACCCCTAAACTTATTTTCTTTTGAGTTTATGGAATGTGATCCCCCTAATTAAAATATATTTCCTTACATAACCTTTTTCTTTTGTCCCTTTTTCTTTTTCTTTATCATGGCATACATCTTTTTAATGCCCCCAAACTAATCTTATTCTACTTCATTCATACCTATCAAACAACCATGAGCATACAATGTCTCGAAGTAGGTCAAACATGATTTTTTAGGCTAAATAGGTTTGGATAATGAGGCTAGAGAAAGAAAATTTAAATGGTGGTCTTTCATATGCTTTGCACATGTCATTCTTTCATTAAGGCTCAGTGGGGACAATAGTGATATGAATGTACTAGGTTAGCTTGAAAGGCTTAAACTGATCAAAGAATGCCTAGATTACTTCCAAGTAAACATGCTATCTAGGATTTTGCCTTGAGGAATACTCAAACAAGTTCTAATATGTTTGTGTCAACCAAAATAAATCACTGAATTCACAATAACATCAACTCATCAAAATACACTTTGCATTATCATAACATAAGGTTCTCAAAAAAATTTTATCAGTCATGAAAAAGAAGGATTTATCACAAGAATCATTGAATCACAAGGTGGTGCTTATCCTTCCTTCTAAATCATGTGCAATAGTAATCAAAAACTCAACATATGTTAGTGATCATTAAAAGAAAATCATCACTCTAACCAATTCAATTTCAGTATGTTAGCACAATTGCTCTTGGATTTTCTTAGCTAAGTTTTCAAGAGTGTAGCTCATCAAAATTATACCTAAATTTCAAAAAATTTGCCCAAAACTGAATGCACTTGAATGCAATGCAAAACACCCCCCAACTTAAACTTCACATTATCCTCCACATTCTAAAAACTTGATTCAGTATTTTGGAACCATATTTCATCATTCTGGGACCAAGTTTGGGTTGCATAGATAAAACTTTGCAATGTCTCTTCTATAGTCGGCTTTGTTGGTTGAACATAAGTTCTAGCTTAAATCAGATTTGGATCAATGTTCAATGAAAAATTGGAATGACTACTCCAACCATGATATAGATTATTAAGGGTGGTTAGTTGTAGAAATTCATCACATTGGCTTGTCCAAAAAATTCTGTAAAACTCTGCTTAGAAGGACAAGCATTTTATGAATGACCAAAAATACCACAAATAGAACATACCTCAGTAAAAATGGGTTGTTTCTAGTCCATTATCATGGTGCACATCATATTCATGTGCTCAGTAAGCTCCACCATCTGCATAGAAAGCTCAGTGTTAGAATTCACATTATACATTCCTTTGGACTTACTCTAACACTCATTTGTTGTGAGTTTGCTCCAAGCATCTCATACAGTTCATATGCCTCCTTCGGGGTCTTCTATCCCATGTGTTCTTCTTCCTTACAAACACAACTCAACAAAAAGAAAGAAAAAAATAATAAACAATCTTATATATAATAAACCTATAATAAAAAATAATTTTGTGACTAAATCTAATTAAATTAATTGGAAACCGTTCCTTGGTAATGTTGCCAAAAACTTGATGGTTCAAATTATAATACCTCGCAAGTGCATGAGTGTATAGCAGTACAGTGAGCATGAGCAAGGGTCGATCCCACAGAGAACAACAAACTAATTTAATTAAATTGAGTTACTAAGTAAAACTAACTTTGAAAATATGGATTGTTAGTTTGAACTAATAAGAATAACAAATTAAGAAAATAATCAGAAATTTAGGTCTATAGAATGATATAAGATAGATTTCAAGTGACAAAGGTCAAGGGTTCAGATTTCACCACTTAATGACTCCCCTTGCTATTTGGATATTAGATTCAATGTTTGCTTGGGTTCATTCTTTCTATGATATGATTATTACTGTTTGGTGTGCGGGTTTAAATCAAGCGCTTTCTCTCATTCCAATTACCTATGGTGTGTAGCATAGTTGAGGTGAAAACTAATTACAATCAAGAACTATGAACCAAGTAGAATGGTTATGCATTTGGTGTGCACCTTAACCTTCTACTCTTCTTATTCAAGGAAGCTCATGGTTGTGCATTAGGTATGTGACTTAACCATGCATAGACAATCAATAAGATTTATGAAACTAGTGATCAAGCAATCACACAAATCAAAAGAATGAAATAAAACCCATAGATAAAAACATAGACTTGCATTAAATAATCAATAATCTAAATAACAAGGTTCATCAAAAAAGACTACATCTTCACCCTAGAAAGAAGAAATTTAGTTCATGAAGAAAATAAAAGATATTCCCTTCATGAAGATCAACATATTGCAATTCACCTTCTTGAATCACCTTTGCTCTCTTGAATCCCTTCTTTGCTCCTCAAAATCTTCTCAAAGTAGCCTTCAAGAAAACCCTAGACTCTCTCTAAAAATCTCTCCAAGAAATTCCCCCAGAATAGCACAAAAACTCCCAAAAATACTTAAAATAGAAAATTTACGTAACTAAAATATAACTCAAAAAATTATGGATGGAATTGGGCACTGCTAGTGCCACTTGTTGTCTGCTGGAGTGGTGTAGATAATGAATGGACGCCGACAACTCTAGTTTGCTATCAACAAGAGCTACTTTGACTATTTTGACCATAACTTCCTTGTATGAACTAGAGAGGTGTTCACTGTTTCATCCATAAATTTCTCATAAGATCTCCAAATTGGATTATTTGATTTGTTGGAAAGATAACTTTAGGGGCTTCAACTTTGATGTTTACCACTTGTCCTATATCAGTCTACATTAGTATCAAAAATGGAATCAAAGTGGTGCTACTTCACATTCAGCTTCTTTTTGACATGATGTGTTACCTGAAAAACCAAATAACTTCATTAAGTGTAATATTTCATCAAATTCAGTTATGAACTACTAAAATCATGTCAAATAAATTTACACAATATGTAAATTTAGGCATTAAAATATGGTATATTATGAGCTCATCAGAGACCTATTCAAACCACCCTACAGTTCCATAAGACTTCACCTAGAACTAGTAACACCTTAAGATGGACTCAAAAAAGAACTAGGAGATGTATCACCCTTCAAATACAGGCTCTATCTATTCCACATTGTTGAGTCTAATCCTCCTACATAGCTTGATTTTGATGAAAAATGTAATTAAGTAACTAAATTTTGATGATGATCAAACATATGAGAGAAGAGTTAAGGTACTAACTAATGACTTTCCAAGTGACACAACGTTAACTTGTCAAAATGAATTAAGGAGAATATTTGTTAAGTTTAAAGCGTATCATATTAAGATTTCACAGGAAGAAATTTAGAGAATGCTCAAATAAAAAACTCAGAAGAAATGTCAAGCTTAAGAAGTACCACAAAATTTCTTTAGAAATAAGGCGTGAGCCTTAGAATCATTTCCAAAGCAATCTTAAACTTTGAAAGTATTCAAAAGTACTTCAGAGACAAATTAGAATCTCTTCGAAGAAAAGACATGAACCTAGAAATATTCAAATGTACTTCAGAACCTTTTCAGAAGATTTTCAGAAAGCCATTAAAGGTAACTTCAAAAAGCCAAGATTCATGAAGTATATCAGAAGTAGAATTCAAACTTCAGAAATTAACCTCAAAAGTTCTTCAGAAGCAACTTAGAAGCTCTTTAGAGGCATCATAAAAATGCCAAGACTCAAGAAGTATATCAGAATTAGAATTCAAGCTTCAAAGATACTTTAGAAGTTCCTTAGAAGCAAAAATATGACCTCTAAAGTGTCAGATACCTAAATCAACCTCTAGAAGAATATGAAGTGCTCAAAAATTCAGAGGTTATTGTGGTTCAAAAGTTCTAAAGAATAGCTTCAGAATTTCTGCAATAAATGCACAACGGTAACTGACAGGTAGTTGAACTTCAGAAATTCTAAAAAGTTTTCTCAGAAGTTCTGAAGCTAGACAAAAGTAGAAAGTCACGATGAAGCTTTAAATACCCTTCTTGAAATGATCGAAAAGCTATAAAAAACAATCATTGCAGCTAAAATTTTCTTCTATAACTTATAAAAGAAAGATTCAATCATTTGTCAGAATAGTTAAACAAATTTACTCAAGCATTTACAAAAGCATTAACTAAAGCTCCCCAATTTTCTTCCACGAGATAAATTCTATTGTGCTACATTCCAACAAGCATTCAAAGCCAATCATTCAGAAACATTTAGAGTCTAATCTCTCTTGTTCTTTATTGCTATATTTATTGTGTTTCTATCATTAAACTTTGTACACTTTGCCTATCAAGAGGCGTTTATTTCTGTATACGTTTACTTATTGTTTTCTCATTTGCAAGCAAGAGGCTTGCCTCTTATAGTTAAACAGTAAGTAGGGAAACTTCTTAAAGAAATTATAAGTCATTGGTGAGCTTTGAAAACCAACTTGTGTAAGTTGTTGGTGAGCTTTGAAAACCGACTTGTGTAAGTTTGTTGGTGTGATTAGAAACCAACAAGTGTTAGTAGATCCTGAGTTCAGTAAAATAGACTGAAACCCAAGAGAAGGACCGAACCACTATAAAATAATTGTCTCAGTGCACTATGTGATCTTCCCTATTTTATTTCAGCACTACTTTTTGAACTTGGCCAAATATTTTCTAAAGGCTCAATTCAGCGCCCCTCTTGAGCCACCATTAGCAAGGGACCAACAATTGATATTAGAGCAGTCTTCACCTATTATTCATTAATTAGTTACTCATATAACTTGTGAAAAGATCCCTATGAACAGTTATTTCTACAACACTTCTACAGAGGGTCAATCTACTTCCAGACCTCCACTATTTGATGGCACAAATTATGGGTACTGAAAGATGAGAATGAAAATTTTCTTGATTTTCGCCGACTATCAATTGTGGCTAACTATCAATGATGAGATGATTATCCTAAATACAAAAGACAAGTATACCATTGAGGACATCGAAGCAATTGAAAAAGATGCTAAGGCAAAAACTATCTTTACTGCACCCTTACACCCTCTGAGTTTGACAAGATTTCCTCTTGTGATACTGCTAAGGAAATTTGGGATAAACTACAGGTTGCATACGAAGGCACAAAACATGTAAGAGAAACTAAAATAAATCTTCTTGTGCAGGAATATGAATCTTTCAGCATGAAGGAAATAACCGATTTCAAACAAGTTTGGATAATTCCAAAAGATAACAAATGGGCTAAATAATCTAAGAGAAGTATGAACAGCCCAAGTTGGTGAAGAAAATACTAAGGTCATTATTCAGGCAATGGATGCCTAAAGTAACACCAATCTAGAAAGCAAAGAATCTGGACATGATGAGCCTAGAAGAGCTCATGGGTTCTATCATGACCCATGAGGTATTGTTGAAATAGAAATTTGCAAAAGATCCATGGCAAGAAGACAATCCCCCTTATAGCTGAGTCAGAAGATGATAACTCCCAAAGTGAAGCATCAACAATCAGAGATAATGATAAGAACATGGCAATAATCACATGAAGATTTAAGTCCATGTTGAAGAAGAAGAAATTCGAGAGAAGCTCAAGAAATGATTCAAGAAGAAAGCATAAAAATAAAGAGTCTCCCATGTGCTACAATTGTAGGAATACTAGGGACATGAAGTTTGAATGCCCTGAACTTGACAAGAAGCAAAGTGATCAGCAAAAGAAGATGTACAAATCATATTTTGACAAGAAGAGCAGCAGTAACAATTACAACCAAACTGGCAGAAAATTTAAGAAGAAAAAGAAGGCTCTAACAGCATGAGAGATGCTAGAGAACATAATAAATGAAAGTGAAAGTGAAGAGGATGAAGAACATGAAGCACGGATTAGTCAGCTTTCACCAAATAGAAATGATCAAAATAAATTCCAAACAGGAATTATCTTCATGGCCATCCATGAAGAAAAGTAACCTCGGGCACTAAAACTCCAAATCATGAAGAAACGTTAGATGAACTATACTCAGACTTCATGATTTTGAAAAAAACTACAAGGAGACCAAAAAGGAACTTAAGAAAATTACCATTGAATGTTCAAAACTAAAGGAGGAAAGCTCCAAGCTCAAGAGCAATCAAAATACCATCAGTGAACCTAAGCAAGTCAAGGCTAAAAATAATGCCCTGAAAAAGACCTTCGCTTCCACCTTATTAAGGATGAAATCTAAAAAGAAAGGTGGACAACAACAACATAGAAAACAAAGTGATGCTTTTGGAAGAAAATAAGTACTCAAACAGACCATGATCTAGGTTTCCAAGGAAGTTGCATGTATAGTAAGTGCAACTCAATCTCCATCAACTAGAATAATGGCACCCAAAAACGAATGGGTGTCAAAGTTTTCTACCACTAACCCACCTGGACCCATTCCCAAATGGGTACCAAAGGTTAAAAGTTAATTTTGTCTATTTAGGTGTGCTTGAGAGCCACAAGAAGCAACACAGAGTATATCAATAATGGTTGCTTAAGGCACATGATAGGGGATAGGGAGCTATTCATGGAGCTAAAAATGAAATTTTGTGGAATAGTAACCTTTGGGAACAATGGAAAAGGTAAAGTGGTTAGGATTAGTAAAGTCGACCAACCACCATCTACCATAATTTTAGATGTACTGCTTGTAGAAGGATTAAAACGTAATCTTCTTAGTGTTAGTCAGTTTTTTGTGATAAAGGGTATAAGGTTGTGTTTGAATCTCAGTTTGGTTTAATTCTAGATATGTCTCACTCAGTTGTAGTACTTGGTAGAAGGCATGAAAATGTATATTTAGTTGATCTTTCTGATGTCCAAGCTATGTATCTTATTGTTAATGAAAATGAATCTATGCTGTGGTACAGAAGACTAGGACATGCCAACAAAAATTTGATTGAAAGGTTATACAATAAGGATCATATTATTGGCTTACCCAAGCTTAAATTTGATGAAAGAAGGTTGTGTGAAGCTTACTTGAAAGGTAAGCAAGTAAAGAAATCATCTAAATCAAACAAAGAAGTATACACAACTAAACCCCTTCAGTTGCTACATATGGATCTAGTTAGACTAACAAGAACTAGAAGCCTTGGAGGGAAATATTATGCTTATATCATTGTGGATGACTATAGTAGATTCACCTAGATAATGTTTCTAGCATCCAAAGATGAAGTTTTTTCATTCTTTGAAGTATTAACTAACTGCTTGTAGAATGAACAAAGCACTCATATTATTGTCATAAGGAGTGATTATGGTGGAGAGCTTGAAAATTATAGGTTCACAAATTTCTGCGAAAGCAATGTAATTCTTTAAACTTTCTCTGCACTAAGAACACCTCAGCAAAATGTAGTTGTTGAGAATAAAAATAGATATTTGCAAGAAATGGCAAGGACTATGTTGAGTGAATACAATCTAACTTAGAATTTCTAGGCTGAAGCAATGAATACTATTTACTACATTATCAATAGAATCTTCACTAGGCTCTTACTTAACAAAACTCCATTTGAACTGTATTATGGTAAGAAACCAAATATTTTTTATTTCCATACTTTTGGCTGCAAATACTTTATTCTTAACAATGGTAAGGAAAACCTTAAAAAATTTGATAGCAGATTTGATCAAGGAATATTTCTTATTTATTTCATTATTAACAAGGCATTTAGAGTGTACAACTTGAGACTTAAGATTGTAAAAGAATCTATTCATGTTAAATTTGATGAACATACGAACTCTATGAAAAGAGCTAGTGATTTTGATAATAAGAGAGAAAACCTTACAACAAATGTGGAGAAACTAAAGTTACAAGATAAACAAGCAAAAACTTCACAATTAGAGACAACAATGGATGAAGCTGGACTATCCACAATAGAGGTAAATGAGCAAGAGTTTTGCAAGACAATGTAGGGGTAATTTCAAAATGAGCTTGATGGGAGAACTTAACTTCTTTCCAAGACTACAAGTTAAGCAGATGAAAGAGGGAATTTTTATCCATCAAGAAAAATACACAAAAGAACTGCTGGAGAAATTCAACATTGAAGATGGCAAAAGATATGAACACCAATAAGTACATCAATAAATATGAAAGATAGATAAGGATGAAAGACATAAATCTGTTTGCCATAAACTTTATAGGAGAATGATAGGATCTTTATTATACTTGACTGCCAGTAGACCAGACATAATGTTTAGTATTTGCATGTGTGCTAGATTCTAATCAAACCCTAGAAAGTAGAATCTCAATGCTATAAAATAATTCTTAGATGCCTTTTAAACACTCCAAACCTTGGTTTGTGGTATCCAAAAGGTTCAAAATTTGAATTGATTGGGTACTCAAATGCAAATTTTGCTGGACATAAGGTAGATAAGAAGAGTACCTCAGGAACTTGTCAATTTCTTAGAAGTATGATTATATCATGGTTCTCCAAGAAATAAATATTTGTTGCATTATCAACTGCTAAGGCTGAATATGTAGCGACAGGTAGTTGTTGTGCACAGATCTTATAGATGAAATAACAATTGAATGACTTTGGTTTGAAATATGTTGATGCACCCAATGAATATGACAATACTATGCCATAAGTCTGACAAAGAATCCAGTGTTGCATTCCAGAACTAAGCATATTGAGATTAAACATCATTTCATTAGAGATCATATTCAAAATCATGATATCTATTTAGCATTTGTACTAAATAAAAATTAGTTAGCAGATATTTTCATGAAGCCACTTCTAGAGGATAAATTTTGCAAAATTAGGAGAGAACTCAACATATTAGATCCATATGCATAAATTACATATTACATGATTTAATTATTTTGTAATGTTAATGATCACAAGCTTATGATGATTAGAATTATGCCTATGTTACTAAGCCATACATGAATACTATATTTTTTAATATTTTTGAAGAATTTCAAGAACTATGATAGAGTTTTAGAGTCTTTTCTATGCTTAAATAACTTCTTTGATCATCCTTAGAAGTTCTAAAGCTTTCCTTAAGAACCTTGTAAGCTAGCACCTAATTTTAGAAACCCTATACAACACAAATTTTCATGTAGCACTAAAACCTCCTCAGAACTTCTAACATTATTAGCTCAGAAATTCTAAAGCCCATCAACACATGTTAAAACTCTTCTGAATCTCTAAAACCCCACTCTAGAGACTCCAATCTCCAAAAGCCATCTTTCTCAGGTCCTCTCAATCAAATCTTTCTAACTGAGAAAGACCTTTTATCCTTCTCTCAAGCCATTTTTATTATGGCAAAAAGGGGGATAAATATTATAGTAACTTCATGAGTAACTTAGTGCACTCATTCAAAGAGAGCCACACTAAGTCAGTAGAAACACTGCATATTCAACATGCATTTAGCTGCCTTAAATTTCTTTATTGCATATTTAATGAAAGGATCATCACTTGAATGTTTGTCATCATCAAAACGGAGAGAATGTTGAGTCTAATCCTCCTACTTAGCTTGATTTTAATGATGAATGTAATTAAGTAGCTAAGTTTTGATGATGAGAAAACATATGAGTGAAGAGTTAAGGTACTAACTAATTACTTTTCAGGTGATGTAGCGTTAACTTGTCAAAATGAATTAAGGAGAATATCTATTAAGTTTAAAGTGTATCATATTAAGACTTCATAGGAAGAAATTTGGAGAATGCTCAAATAAAAAAACTCAGAAGAAATGTCAAGCTTAAGAAGTACTTCAGAACTTCTTCAGAAACAAGGCGTGAGCCTCAGAATCATTTCCAAAGCAATCTTAAACTCCAAAAGTACTTCAGAGACAAATCAGAATTTCTTCAAAGACAAGATATGAACCTAGAAATATTTAGATGTACTTCAGAACCTTATCAGAAGATTTTCAAAAATAATATAGAAAGCCGTCAGAGATAACTTCAAAAGGCCAAGATTCATGACATATATCAGAAGCAAAATTCAAACTTCAGAAATTAACCTCAGAAGTTCTTCAGAAGCAAATCAAAAGCTCTTCATAGGCATTGTCAGAAAGCTAAGACTCAAGAAGTATATCAGAATTAGAATTCAAGCTCTAGAGATACTTCTAGAGTTCTTCAGAAGCACAAATCTGACCTTTGAAAGTGTTAGATACCTAAATTAGCCTCCAGAAGAATGTGAAGTGCTCAAAAATTTAGAGGTTGTTGTGGTCTAGAAGTTCTGGAGAAGAGCTTTAGAAGTTCTGTAGAAAATGCATGATGGTAACTGACAGGTAGTTTAATTTCAGAAATTCTAAAAACTAATCTCAGAAGTTCTAAAGCCAGACAAAAGCAGAAAGTCACCGCGAAGCTTTAAATACCCTTCTTCAAATGGTTAAAAAGCTACCAAAAATAATCATTACCGCTAAACATTTCTTCTACAACTTATAAAAGAAAGATTCAAACGTCTATGAGAATAGTTGAATAAATTTACTTAAGCTTCTAAAGCTCCCTGATTTTCTTCCACGAGATAAATTTCATTATAGTACATTCCAACAAGCATTCAAAGTCAATCATTCAACAAAACTTGGAGTCTAATCTCTCTTGTTCTTTATTACTATATTTATTATGTTTCTATCACTAAACTTTGTACACTCTACCAATAAAGAGGTATTTATTTTTATACACATTTACTTATTGTTTTCTCGTTTGCAAGCAAGAGGCTTACATCTTGTAGTTAAACAGCAAGTAAGGAAACTTGCTAAAGATTGTATAAGTTATTGGTAACCTTTAAAAACCAACTTGTATAAATTGTTGGTGAGCTTTGAAAAACCCAACTTGTGTAAGTTTGTTGGTGAGCTCGGAAACCAACAAGTGTTAGTGGAACCTGAGTTTAGTAAGATAGACTGACTTAGAAAAGTGGAGTAGGAACCCAAGAGAATGGCTGAACCATTATAAAATTATTGTCTTAGTGTACTAGGTGATCTTTCCTATTTTATTTCAGCACTACTTTTTGAACTTGGCCAAATATTTTTTAAAGGCTCAATTCACACTCACCCACCCCTCCTTGAGCCACCATTAGTAAGGGACCAACACACATACCCTGTACTAAGGTCCTATTACTGACTTGAGCATTGAAGTGTTTATGTGAGAACCACCCCCTGTGTTCTCTAACGTTTTTCCTGTCTTACAGGAATCTTCTTAGAGGTTCATTAGAGATTGCTTTGGGTGTGATCCCAACAAGAGGATCAAAGGGATAGAGAAAAGAATCCCTAAGAGATGCATGGAATATGGGGGAATAATAGAACAACCTTCCTTCACAGGAAATTATGCAGGAGCCCCTGCCAAAAGGATTTAAAATCCCGCATATTGATGCTTGTGATGGAATGACGGATCAAAGAGATCATCTCTCAAGATATAACAGCCAGATGAGCATTTGATGCTATCGAGCGTCGAGCCTTCCAGCCCATGCTAAAAGGAACAACACTCTCATGGTACTTGACATTAGATCTAGGATCCATAAGCAACTTTAGAGACTTGCAAAGATGCTTCCTTGTCAATTTTATTGGATAGCATTGATAGAAGAAGATTGTGAAATCACTAATAGCAGTCAAATAGAAGGAGGGGGAGTCCCTTCAAGAGTATGTCGATCAATTCAATTAGCTTACTATCGATATCGATGGGCTAGATTAGACTTTAGCAATGGCCACATTATAGAATGGGATCAGAATATCTATGTTTGGAGCTACCTAAAAGCTACTTTGAACTCTTGGAAGTTCTAAACAGGAACATTGACATAGAAGAATTTGTCGAAGCAGACAACCGCAGCATATCCCCGCATCGAGAAGGGGAATCATCTAAAAGAGTAAGGGGTCCCTCCATTAAAGAGAGAGAAACGTATGAAAACTATACTTCTTTCAATAGGTCTTGCACACATATATTTATTAAGAAATTAAAAATCAAGGTTACCTTCCTCAACCTCTCTCGTTAAGACCAGATCCTACAAGGAAAGAATCATAAAAATATTGTCTCTACCATAAAGACAGGACATGATATTGAAGACTATAGGCAACTTAGAGAAGAAATTAAAAATCTAATCAAAAGAGGAAGATTGTAGCAATATGTGATTAATAGCGAGCAAGGAAGGGAAGGTGCAAACAATAGAACAGGGGGCACCCATAGTAGAGAGGAAGGATTCCTAGGGAGTCTAAAAAACAAGACCAAAACTTGAATTTGAAATAGGAAAGAATTTCGAAAGCCTGAAAAAGAAAACTAGAACTTCAATCGGAAATAGAAAAGGATTTTAGGACCTTGAAATAGGAAGGGGTTTCAAAAAATAAAATATTAAAATCGGAATCTAAAACTAAAATAGGAAAAGATTTTGGGAGCCTGAAAAAGAAAATCAAAACCTCAATTTAAAATAGAAAAGGATTTCAAGAGCCTGAAAAAGAAGACTAAAATCAGAAACTGAAATAGGAAAGGATTTTGGGAGCCTAAAAAAAAAAACTGGAACCTGAACTTGAAATAGTAAAGGAATTCAAAAACCTCAACAAAAGACCGGAACTTCAACTTAAAATAGGAAAAGATTATGGGAGTATGAAAAAAAAGACCAAAATCCAAACTTATAAAAGAAATTGACTCCAAAGAAAAAAATTAGATGATGAAGGAGGCAGTAGTGCTAAGAGAGCATAAATTCTAACAGTGGTTCACCTTTGAAATGGTAGCACTCGAGAAAATGGTAACCATGGTAGCGGTAGCGCCTGCTACCAATTTCTGTTAAAGTGGTAAACTAGAAAGTGACTAACTGAGATTGTTCCCTCCAAAATATTTTTCCAAGAGTCAAAACAGCTGCCAAATAAAAAATCCAGGAATGACAAGAAGTGGTGTGAGTGGTACGTCAATACCCTGAACGAATTGTGCCCCAATTTGAGTCGCATGTTAAAATGCGCGTCTTCTCTTCCACACCAGATGCATAGGTGACATGGACTATACAAAACGAATTTATATATAAGCGTCGAAGATATTACACACTACCATATGCCATGGTATCTTAGACATGTACGACTGTTGACTATGGTTTGATCGTTGACAAATTTCCTTAGCAGTGGGAAGACACAATGCGTAAGCCACATGAAAGCCTAGAAAAGATGCCAAATCAAACAGTTTTCAACTTTGCGCTACAGACTTTGCAGTAGCGGGAGCAGGAGTGGGAGCGGGGTACGGGGAGCGGGAGCGTGTTAATGGTACAGTGAGCAGGAACATGTTCGTGGTATAGCGTCCGAGAATTTACGAACGATTTTTTGGCAAAGAGGAATGAAAGACCTGATCAGAATCCACCATTGGAAAATCACTCCATCCACAACAGTAGCAGCGATAGCCTTGAAATCCAATGGCTCTCCTTTGTCCACGTACAGATTGGGTGACAACCACGGCTCCACGCCATTACCACCCTGCCGAAAGCAGAGATAGATGACCACGGCTCAACGTCATCCCCATCCTGCAGAAAGCGGAGGTGAAACCGCCATGGTTCCAAGACCACACCGATCTCATCGAAATCCTCCTTAACGGTGACGGTAGAAGTGGTAGCAGCCGCTAATAGACAACCGATCTACAAGGAGGCTTAAGAGATTGGGCTCTCGATCGAATAGAGAAGTTACCAGCCGGCTACCTTCAGCGCATGGCCACAGCCTTCTTCCGGAGCTGATTGGGTGCGACTGGAGCTAACCCGCCAGCAACACTCACACAATTTGTAGAAGTGTGGATCACCTGATGCACCGCACCAGCAATTGGATATTCTCGTGAGATATAAGATATAAGCCTCATGGAGTAGTCCCTTTTCACCTTAATACCAACTCTGCTTCCATAAATATCCTTTGCAAAAGAATAATTTATTTACATCGGTTTCACCTTAAACACTAATTTTGCTTCCATAAATATCATTTGCACAAGGAAAATTAATTTAATATTTTGATAAGCATATATTTTCAAGTAATATTTTTGTAAGTTTGTACAAAATTTTTTATGTTAAAAGCAATATCGTAGAAATTAGTGAACACCCTTGGAATGTGCTAACAGCCTTTTCAACATATGGAACTCTTTTAATGAGATTAAAGAGCTTATTTTAATAGTATTATGGATGCAACACATGAAAATATTTAGAAATTATGCAAATTGCAGTATTCATAATAAAAGCATTGTAAGGTTAAAAAAAGAAAAAGAGAAAATTTAAAGATATATTTCTATTAAATAAAATATTTCCTATTAAATCCAATCTACTTATAATAAATAATCAATGAGCAAAATTTTAAAATTCATATATTTCTCGAGCAGCGAACTATCCAAACTTTTTTGACAAATTGTGAACAGCTTCTGATTGAGATGATCTAATAGCCATTTTTTCTTGTAAATATAAAAATTTATTAATTAACTCGACCAAACTAATTGTGTTTAAAAAAATAAAACAAAACACTAAACAAAACTTAGCCAGCCAATTGTATTTAAAAAAAAATAACCAAAACGCCAACCAAACATGGCTACATCTTTAAAAAAAATTAAACCAAAACATCAAACAATACTTGGCTAGTTGCGTTTAAAAAAAAAATCAACCAAAATATTGAACAAAACTCAGCTTGTTTGGTGTATAAAAAAATACTGAAATACTTAACAAAACTCAACCAAGTTAGTTACATTTAAAAATATAATAATAATTAAAACACTAAACAAAACTCAACTTATTTAGTGTTTTTTTAAAAAAATATTACTAAAACATTTAACAAAACTTGGCCAAGTTAGTTGTGCTTTTCTTTAAAATTTAATTAAAATAACAAATAAAACTCGGCCAAGCTAGTTGCATTTTTAAAAAACTTAACTAAAATGCCAAACAAAACTTGGTTAATTGCGTTTAAAAAAAATTAAATTAAATTAAAACACCAAACAAAACTAAGCCTATTGTATTTTTAAAAATAAATAACTAAAACGCTAAACAAAACTGGACTTTTTCATGTTTAAAAAAAATTACCAAAACACTTGACAAAGCCAATTGCATTTTTAAAAAAAAAATAACCAAAACACCAAACAAAACTCGGCTAGGCTAGTTGCATTTTAAAAAACATTAACCAAAATACCAAACAAAAATCAACCAGTTGCGTTTAAAATAAAATTAAAACCAAAACTCTAAACAAAACAAGGCCAATTGAATTTTAAAAAAATTAAGCAAAACATTGAGCAAAACTTGGCCTTTTGGTGTTTTAATTTCTTTTACAAAAATACCTAATAAAACTCAGCCAAGCCAATTGCGTTTTAAAAAAAAATTAATCAAAACAGTAAAAATATGCATAAAAAAATTAATTTTAAAATGTTCTTAATAGTTTAAAATAGGAATAATTATTATGTCTAGAAAAATTAATAAAACTTGAGCAAACCAGTTGCATTTTAATAAAATAAGAATTAGGGATAACTAAGCTTTAAAATTAATAAAATGTTTTAAATACTATTTCTAAACTTTAAAAAATTTTATAATAAAATGCATATCATAAATGAATTTAGTAACGCATATTTGAAATGAGTTCTTTTAATAATAAAATTATTTTTTTAACTTGGCTAGGCTAGTTGCATTTAAAAAAAACTAAAATACCGAACAAAACTCAGCTAAGTGAGTTGCATTTAAAAAAAAATTAACTAAAACACCAAAAAAACTCGATTAGTTGCATTTTAAAAATATTTAAAACCAAAACACGAAATAAAACTCTATAAATCATGTTTTAAAAAAAACGCTCAACAAAACTCAACTTGTTCAGTTTATTTTTTAAATATATCAAAACATCTAACAAAACTCAGCTAAGCCAGTTGCATTTAAAAAAAAATTTAACCAAAACATCGAAAAAAACTTGGTCAAGATAGTTACGCTTAAAAAAATAATAAACCAAAACACTAGACAAAACTGAACTAACCTGGCTAAGTTTCGTTTGGTGTTTTGGTTATTTTTTTTTTTTAAAAATGCAACTAGCTTGGCTAAGTTTTATTAGGTGTTTTGGTTAAAAAAAAAAATTGAACACTGAACAAGCCAAATTTTTTTCAATATTTTGGTAATTTAAAAAAATGCAACTAGCCTTGTTTCATATGGTGTTTTAGTTTTAAATTTTTGTTAAACGCAACAACCTAAGTTTTGTTTAGTATTTTGCTTAATTTTTTTTTTTAAAATGCAATTGGCGTGGTTGAATTTTGTTAGGTTTTTGGTAATTCTTTTTAAAGTCGAACAAGTCGAGTTTTGTTTAGTATTTTGGTTATTTTTTTTAAATGCAACAGGCTATACCAATTGTATTTTAAAAAAATAAAAAAATATATCAAACAAAACTTGACCAGGCCAGTTATATTTAAAAAAAATTAATCCCAACATCAAACAAAACTTGACTAGTTGCATTTAAAAAAAATTAAAACAAAACAAATCAAATGAAACTCAGCCAGTTGGTTTAAAAAAAAATAAATTTTAACCAAAACATTAAACAAAACTTTGCTTGCTCAATGTTTTAAAAAATTAACCAAAATATCTAACAAAACTCGACCAAGCTAATTGCATTTAAAAAAAATTAACCAAAATACAAACAAAACTCAACTTGTTTAGTGTTTAAAATAATTTTTTACCAATAAACCTAATAAAATTCGACCAAGCTAGTTGCGTTTTAAGAAAATTTTAACCAAAAT
The DNA here is from genome assembly GCA_036873735.1 of Pouteria campechiana. Lineage (NCBI taxonomy): Eukaryota > Viridiplantae > Streptophyta > Magnoliopsida > Ericales > Sapotaceae > Pouteria > Pouteria campechiana. The sequence goes on from JAYJMB010041513.1 coordinate 31,103, forward strand.
ACTAAACAAAACTCAGCTTGTTCGATGTGTAAATTTTTTTTTACCAAAATACCTAACAAAACTCAGCTAAGCTAGTTGCATTTTTTTAAAAATTAACCCAAATACCAAACAAAATTTGGCAAGGTTGGTTGCATTTAAAAAAAATTAAAACACTAAACAAATTTTGCCCAATTGTGTTTAAAATATCATTTAAATTTTCTCTTTTTCTTTTTTATCTTAGAGTGCTTTTATCATGAATATCTGCAATTTGCATAATTTCTAAATGTTCTCATGTGCTGCATCTTTAATACTATTAAAATAAGCTTTTTAATCTCGTCAAAAGAGTTCCATATATTGAAAAGGTTGTTAGCACATTCCAAGGGTGTTCACTAATTTTCTGTGATATTGCTTTTAACATAAAAAAAAATTCCACAAACTTACAAAAATATTACTTGAAAATATATGTTTACCAAAATATTAAATTAATTTTCTTTGTACAAATGATATTTATGGAAGTAGAATTGGTGTTTAGGGTGAAAATGCCTAAATAGAATTTTCTTTAGCTAAGGATATTTATGGAAGGAAAGTTGGTGTTGAAGATGAAAATGGACCGCACTCCATGATACTCATATCCTATATCTCTCCATGAAACTCATATCCTATATCTCATGAAGAATATCCAAGTGCAAGTGTTGGAGATACTGTTTTCCAAAAACTCATAGGCTTGAAAATAGGAAGTCTTGTCTAAATTTGATTGGTGGCACCAGTAAATTACTAGTGCGGTGCTGTAACGCCTCACCCTCCTAGGGTCGTTACTCCATTTTACACCGTAAATCCACACGATCGTACCATGATTTTCCCACCTCCAGGGCGGGTTGCTTTGATATATATATTTTTTAAGCTACTTTCTACAGAAAATTGGACAGAGTCTCCCTTGAAAATAGGGTTGTCCACCTAGGTACAACCATTCATCACATATTATTATACATTTTTTTCATTATAATTTATAAAAATAAAAATTATACACTCCAATATTTCTCCAGTCATCCACACAACATCCTTATAACTCCACAGGCTCCCCCA